>JAOVVI020005344.1:3406-16614 GCA_028571085.2 Nepenthes alata
GGCCTTGTGCTGCTTCTTCATTGTCTGGGGACTTTGATAGTCTTTGGCCTTCCCCTTGCCTTTCACCGCCTTCGGATGGGGGTGCTCGTACCTCTTTGGCCACTTGGCGTCATTGGCGTCTTCGGGCGCGATGTATGCCCTGGCCACAGCCTCAGCCTTCATAAAGGTCTGGGGACCCTTATGGATGAGGTGCTTGAATAAGGCACCTCCCACCAAAGCCGAGAGGAAAGCGTTTAACTTTACCTCGTCGGTTAGCCTCAGGATTTGCCTAGCCTCAGCTATAAATCGGGCCAGGAATCCCCTCAGGCTCTCCCTAGCACCCTGCTTGGTCCAAGTGAGGTGCTAGGGCTACTTCTCTACCCTCCTGCTAGAGGCGAACTGAGAGAGAAAGGTTGTTGCCAAGTCAATAAAGATGGAGATGGAGTCCATCGGCATCCCGTAGAACCACATCCTTGCATCCCCCTTAAAAGTCAAGGGGAAGCATTGGCATATGGTTGTTTCATCCAAACCCTGCAGGCTTAGATGCTCCCATAAGTGGTTGAGGTGGTCCATGGGGTTAGCCCTGCCGTCGTAAACCTCCAGGTTTTGTATTTTGAACTTTGGGGGGAGCGTCCTCGTTCTGTTCACTATTGAGAATGGGGACTGGAGCGCATTAGCTTTTCCCCGTAGCTCTCTTCGAGGACTCAACTCCATCCTCTTTATAACCTATCCTCCACTCGAAATGGGGTGGTTGCCTTCTTCTCACTGAGGTAATGCCTAAACTCATGAGGCTCTCGATCCGTACGGCGCTTCGGGGCCACCCGGACTCCTTGTGGGGGAGCACCCTCCGTGACCGCCTCTCAGGCGCTGCGCTCGCGACAACTCCGCTGGGTCCCAGAGTTGCGCCTCTCTAGGCTTTCTTCTCGTGCCCGTGTACTCAAACGACCCTCCAGCCCACGTGGAGCCCTGCTGCTGGAGGCAACTTGGGTACTCTGGTTTTCTTGTTGGCCTAGTGGCTTCTCTCGGTAATCTCTCTCCCTGTCCCCACCTTGGGATGTTCCAGCCTGGGAGGCCCTAGAAGGGGCTCCTCTCACCCGCTCGTCAATCTTAGAGTAGAGTGTTTCGAAGGCTTTGAAATTTCCTTCCATTTTAGCCGCCAAGGCCCTGACCACTATATCGGGGTGATTTTCTATCCCAATGCAGGGGTCGGGGCCATCGTTGTGTGAGCCCATCTCTCTGGCAGGTACGCTCGCCTGTGCCATTGTGTTCACCATTATGGATCTTAGAGTTATAGTCGTTGCGGTGTTTCTATATGTTTTGCGAAGATATAAAAAATAGACTTTTAGTCATTTCCCCTACAACGGCACCAATGTTGCGTCTCTACATTCCGGCCGCCCTATGACAAGAGTCCGAGTCCGACTTTTGCGCTCTTGGACGAACGGAATCATGCAACACAAGAAGGAATTATCAAGTTTGACGAGAACATCATTTTGGTAAGAAAAAGGGGATGATGGCACAAGGCACGAGGACTTTACGTGGAAAACCTCTTTTTGAATGAAATCGGGGAAAAACCAAGGTGTGGACGCTAGGTCCAAAAGATTGCATTATCGTGAGAATGGGGTACAACTTGTTCACAGTGGCACTACTTGTTGCCACACAAAGTTACAATGCGAGAGGTCTTGTTCTCTCTTCTCTTTTCTCCTTTTTCTTTCTTGTGGTAGCTGTTTACAATGTGTATACAAATGACAACTGTTGGAATCCTTTCTCTTATTGCTTGAATGGGGTTATTTAAAGAGGGGAATCATGTTGTTGGCATGGGGACACATGACGTTGGCATGTGCGAGAATGCCTGCCACCAACTCTGCTGATTCAGCGTATCAAGGATGCCTGTCACCAACCCTGCGGATCTGGTGTGTCAGGTGCCGTTAGACCCATCATGATGGTGCATGCTCTGAGCGCCGTGATTTCCTGCGGGGGTGGCATGTTACAGAGAGCGCGTGCTCCTTAGTAACAATTAATCATCTTAGCTGGTGTGCCCGGTCATCTTGGACCATCTTTTCCCTTGTCCTGAGGGCCCAGAGGTGATGAGATTGTCATCATTCTCCGAAAGCCTTCTGGGGCTTTACCGGATCCTCGGGCTTATTGGGTTAGGCTCTCGAACATTTTGCTTGCTAAAGATCCTCTGGATTTTGTTGATGACGTCGGTGTCTCATAGCGTCCTCGTGTCTCTTGGATCAAATTAGTCTCTCAGAACATTGTCGTCATTTGGGCTTCTTGGGATGCTAGCCCAGGTCCTCGGGTTTCTAGGGCCAACTTGACCTATTGGGCTAAGTTGGGCTTTTGTGCCTCTTGGGCAAGATTGTCATCGTAATCCTCTCGGTCCGTGGTCATAACTTTGGGGCTTCCTTTCTGTGTCTTGTGTTCCATGACCCATCAATAATAATATGTAAGAATTGTTATTCCCATCCTACCACTAACCAAATGGGAGAATTTCTATTTTCGCGGGATTAAAAGTTTCATTCTACCCTAATTCCTGCAACCAAACACGACGTTAGTATCAATTTTTGAATGGTTTTATACACATTAAGGGGTAAAGGAACCCTAGTTCATCAGATAAATTCTCATACCAACACCATTTCGTATTGAATAATCATATTAGTACGAGTCAATTACTCAATAATATTTTTCACAAGATCGTGCATGACAAGAGCCAAATGAATCAAGATCCTTGAATTAATTTCAATGGCATTCAATTTTTATGTATAAGAGTTTGTAAGGTCTCAAGGCAATTTAGTGGCTTAACATCTTCCTTGAAACTACTTCCATAGATAAGCGGCAACTGAATTCGGGGTTGTCAATAATCATTTGCTTTTTAATCGCATTAGTTAATAAAGATTAGGGTTTACGTGGTTTCAAAAAACTCAATTGTTTTACATATTCTTCATATGGCTTCGTAAGTTAAATATTAAAGGTACGTTTGGTTGTTAGAATTGAATAAGGTGGGAATAAAATAGTTATTCCAGAGAATAGGAAAGGATGAGAATAGAGTTGAAATTGTTATTCTCATATTTTGTTATTTTGTTATTGAAATAGAATAATGTGAGAATTAGTATTCTATTATTTGGTTTGTAAAATAGTATGAAAAATAAGATAGAAATAGTGATAATAATATGTAATAATAATACCTAATAATAATAATACCAAATAATTAATAATAATAGTAATAATAATAATTAAACATAATAATAATAATAATAATAAAAGAAAATAATAATAATTATAATACATAATAATAATAATAATAATAAGTGGAAATTATTATTTCCACTTGTGTGGGAATTATAATTTTTAGAAAATATTTATTTTCGATTAAATTTATAACTAAACGGAGAAATTTTTATTATTCACACCTTATCCCCTCCAACTAAATATACCATAAAAAAATAAATATTCTTGCATTCGTTTTTTTTTTAATGGCATTCAACATGAGGCATAAGAGATCATGTGGTCGTAGTACTATCAATTGCTCAAAGTTACACTTCTCATGGTTTCATGCCTATTAATCCTGGCTTCTCCTATTAATCACGAGTTCAAACACAATAAAAGCTAATTGAGTCTAGCTTCTCCTATTCATTTCATTTCATTAGATTTTACTAATGAAAAAAAAAATCATATGGCCTCATTGTATGAAATTTGTTTAACATCGTTTTTTGTATGGTTTTCTGCATGATTAGTCCTGAATTAACGAGTCCCTAATTCAACTTCTTTTCAGTTGCATTACTATATAAGAATTCAATGGGCTTAGGATGTATAAATTACTCGACGTTATTATTTCTAGAATTTTCCTGCACCATAAGTGCCGAATGAATATATGGTCCGTAAAATTATTCTTTTTCAATGCCGGTCTTTATTAGGCAGAGGGTTCCTATGGCATCTATTAGGCTCATTTCTATATTAGCATATTTCATAATCATGTCTAGTCTGTTGTCAGTTTCGGTTATATTTTGCTAAAGTTCTTCATCAGAATACATCGCTTGCCAATTGTTGAAGCGCCATGATCAATTCCATACTTGCCATGCGCCTGAACTGCCCCCTAGAGGCATCACTTGCTACACACCTATGTGAGCTCGAGCCTCGTTTCCAGTATGCTAGCACCTGCTACTCGTCTGATTAGCGGTCGAGACCCGATTCCAAAATGCTGGTACCTGCTACTTAGTCGCCCTGCTCTCGAACCCCGTTTTGAGAAACCATGCACCTGCTGCTCGTCCGACCCGCGCTAAAGCGCCAAATCTAATAGACCCTGCGCTCGATACTCACTTGAGCCATGCTCAAGTGTCGAGTATGTGTCCCACGAAACCCTTTGCACGCCCACCGTGCACTCAAGCCACACTCAAGCACCACGACGTGTATTTTATTAACAATTACATTTTTTAACTAGGTTTTTAAGCCTCCCTATATATGGCTGTCTTATTTTATTTACCCTAACTTTGTACTTCAGATTTTTATGACCATTTCAGAGGAAAATCAAATCTTTCATACATTTACATTGCTCCACTTGAAAAAATTTAATTTTGACAATTATACTTCCTAGCCAAAATTTTCTCACCACATTTATTTTACACTTTACACCTCTTCCCGCTTGTTAACCTTTGTTGGCGATATCGGTGGCGTGAAAATTGGGTTCCAGTGGTGTACGATAATTCAAACAGTTTGTGAGGTAATATTGACTTGAAGATCGAAGGACGCCTGATTTCATTGTTGCGGGCAAATCTAATGAGTTTTTTGGTAAAGATTATGAGATGGGAGTAAATCGTTTAGGTTAGCATGTCAGTATCACCCTGTCTGTAAGTTAATTTTTATATTATATATATCTTCCCTAATCGTTGAAACACTGAGGGTTTTACTCGATAGTTATGGTTATTGAGGTTTTCCTTCGTCACTAAAAAGTTGCGTCTTTATTATTATTACCTTCATTATTTTTCTATCAGTAAAGGATCCAATCAGTAGACCTTACTAGTAGAGGGGGTGAATAATTGATGATAAATTGTATTCACTACACATAATCCAAAGCCAGTAACAAATATCCCTTCTCGTGGGATTATATACTAATATCTCTCGAAGGTTGGTAAATTATATACTAATACCTCCCGAAGGATGGTGGATCATCCAAATTCTACCATCTGAAACTAATGCCCTGAGAAAAGGCGGACCACATATAACTCCATGGACAGAGTTATCATCGATTACCACCATAACGTTTTAAGACATATCGGAAAATCTAACTTGACCGTATATCGGTCTTAGGTCCTAATTAATAGGAAAAATTTTCTAAAATTTATAAAATTGATATTATTTTTCAATTTCTGAAGCATGCTTTATCGATTTATAATTATCGAAGTATGATTATACTGATTCATGATTTCTGATGCATGTTTAAATTGCATTATGCCTTATTTATATTTCCAAGAACGTACTATTCTTCTGACTTACTGTAGTCCATGAATACTTCTGTTTTCTTGATGTTATCGTAGTTTTATATTTTAATAAATATATGTTCTGTATGAAAGTATAAATAATGATTATCGAGACCTGTTAATATTAAATTATACTTTTCCCATGCTTTTCATATATGTTCCTATTCTTTGACAATTTCTAGGACCTTCTACATTTAAGTTCTGCTAATATTTTCATGATCACTCCATTAATACATTTATACTTTATATGCCACCATATCTGTTTTTATATGGACTTATGTTCTGTATGAAAGTATTATATTCTATATGTTTTAGTATTTTATTAGATTTTGGCTCACTATTTTATTTTCTTTCCCTCAGATAAAGCTATAGAGACGATACCAGATGATCAGGATAGCTAGAGATTAGCAATGAAGGTTCTAAAGTTTCAGTGAAGTCTAAAAAATTAACTTGAAATATTTTTAAAACTCTGATAGTTCTGCATATTCCATGGAGTTTTGTAAAGGAAATTATGTATAAATAATTGTAGCATGTTCTGTAAACTGTTAAAACTGTATTTATACTTTCGCAAATTATATCTTGGGTATAATTGCTTCCGTTATATGTTTCCTGGTTTTGTACAGGTCTTTGACGGCCTCTCTCATATGAATTCTGATATAGTAGATATAATAGTTTATCTAAAGCCATAGATGATATTTGAGATCCTGTGAATGCGTATTGTAGGAGAATCGGGGTATATTAGATAGTTGTGTGCTTATACTTGTTCTGCTTTTGTGTTATGGTCATAAGTTTGAGGTTTGGCTAATGAGTATGCTCTGTACAAGTTATTATATACAAGTTGTATATTTGGATTTGGTTTAGATGTAGAGAAAACTCTACCCAAATCTCTACAGGATTTAAACAATTTAAATAAATGATTTAAGTTTCTGTATCTATTTGACGGAGGGTTTTAAAAGGATTAGGATCCGTTCCGTCATAGGTAAGCTGCTGTCCACATCTTGGTTGCGTCATGGGCTTCCTCCAACAAGTCTATGTGTTCCCTAATCTTCTTGGAGTTACTCAATGGATCGAAGATTTTAACCCTAAGATTTGGGAGTTCGATCTTAACAGAAATTACCACTTCAGTGCCGTAGCAGAGATTGAAGTGTGTCTCGTGAGTTGGTTCTTTGGGGGTCGTCCGGTGTGACCATATGATGGAGGACAGCTCGTCGACCCCAGGAGCCCCCTGTGTCATCCAGTTTGGTCTTCAGACCGTGGAGTAGCGTGCGATTGATGACCTCTACCTGTTCGTTTACCTGGGGTTATACTACCGAAGTATGGGCCAATATGATGTCAAGACTGGTGCAATACTTGGTGATGCGCTTCCTAGAGAATTGGGTTTTGTTATAGGTCACGATGACTTCGGGAATGCCAAATTTACTCACTATGCTTTGGCAGATGAACTTCAAGGCATTGTACTCGGTAATCTAGGCCAATGGGGCGGCTTCAACCTATTTGGTGAAGTAGTCTATGGCCGCGATGATGAACTTTTTTTACCTAGTCGCGATGGAAAATGGGTCGAGAATATCGAGTCTCCATTGCGTGAAAAGCCAAGGAGCTTGGAGGGATCTGAGCTCCGCGGGCGGTTGGTGTTGAAGATTGCCATGGAGTTGGCAATTCTCGTACTCCTTCACGAACTCTAGGGCGTACTTCTTTATTATTGGCCAGTAATATCTCTGGCGTATGACTTTAAATACTAAATTCTTATTGTCGATGTGTGTCCCACATATCCCGAGGTTGACTTCGCTAAAGGCATAGTCAGCCTCCTCAGGAGTAAGGTATCGGAGGTATAAAGTCGAGTATCCACAGCGATAAAGCCGTCCGTCGACTATGGTGTACCAACCGGTTTTCTTCTTGATCCGCTTGGCCTCGTCCACATTCTCTGGCAGTGCTCTGTCCACCAGATATCTCCAGTAAGGGGTTACCCAGTTTTTATCGTCGAAAACTTGCATTGCCTCCTGTTCCTCTATGCTAGGAGCGCTCAAGACTTCCATCATGTCATTCTAGTACTATTCTGGGCTTTTAGCCGCCGCTGCTTTTACGAGTTAGTCGACCTTCCAGTTCTCAGTTCTGGGGATGTGGACCAGGTTCAACTTGTCAAATCTTCGGATTGCATCCTTCGCCTTGGCCAGGTATTTTTCCAAGAGAAGGTTGCACGCCTTGAAACTCCCGTTGATCTGGTTAACGACTAGCTCTAAGTCGCTGTAGACGGTTGGCCGCCTAACTAAGTACTCTTTGGCTAGTCGTAATCCGAAAAATAGGGCTTTGTACTCGATAACGTTGTTGGTGGTTGAAAAATTGATCTGAAGGAGCACTTCACCTCAAACCTGTCTAGAGTACTTAGAACCACTCTGGCATCGCTGCTTGAGTTTGTAGACGAACTGTCTACGTTAAAAACCCATTCCGACTCTTTTGGATGGTGATCTGGGTCCTAAGTGGGGTGCTCGTCGACGATCGGGGTCATGGTCTCGGCGATAAAATCCACTAAGGCCTGCCCTTTGATGGTTGGCCTGGACTGAAATTTGATGTCGAACTCTTCTAACTCGATGACCTGCCTAACAAATTAGTAGGCTACATTGGGCTTTTGGAGGATACCCTTCAGTTACTGGTCGGTCAAGATGACCACGCGATGAGCTTGAAAATACGGTCTCAACTTTTGGAATGAGAAGACAAGTGCCAAAGCCAACTTCTCAGCGCGCAGGTAGCATGTCTCTGGGCCGATCATCATGTTGCTCACATAGTAGACCAGCCGTTGAGTGTTGGAGTCCTGGCGTATGAGGACGGAGCTGAAAGCCTCTTCTGATACTGCCAATTAGAAGTACAGGTCTTCTCCGTCTCTGGGTGACATTAACGATGGTGGACTAGCCAAGTACTCTTTCAACTCATCAAAGGCTACTTGTGTGACGGAACGAATCCTAAACTCTATAGGACCCTCCGTCAGACAGATACTAAACAGAATCTATAAATTAAAATCCTTTAACTTATATAAAACTTTTGACAGAGTCTCCTCTGTAACTAGACAGAAACCAAAATACATCATGTAATAAATACCCTGTACAAAGCATACTCAATATCCATCCTCAGATTTATGACCACGACACAATTATAGGACCAAATATAAGCACACAACTATCCAAAATACCACAATTCTCTTACAACATGCATTAATAGGACCATAAGTGCCATCCATGACTTTAATTTAATAACCCTATCAACTATACCAGAATTCAGATACGAGATGTCGTATAGGACCTGTACAGAAACCAGAAAACATATAGCGGAAACATCTATATCCAAGTTATAATCTGCGGAAATATAAATACAGTTCTAATAGTTTACAAAACATACTACTGTCATTTATACATAATTCCATCCACAATTCAGATGTTTACAATTAAAACTATCAGAATCTCCCAAAGTATTACTCCAAGGTAATCTTCAAGGCTTCACCGAGACTCCAAAACTTTCCTTGTTAAACTCTAACTATACGTGATCCTCCAATGTCTTCTCTATATCCTTATCTGGAGGGAAAAAATAAAATAGTTAGCCAAAACCAGTAAGGTGCTAAAACATGTGGAACATAATACTCTCATACAGAATAGAATACAGTAAGGCAGTTACAATTGCTATAAGTCATGAATGCGATAAGACAGCGATTACGGAAGTATTATCAGGTCATAAAATACAGATGAGTAGAAACATGTACGATAATCGTGAGGAAAGCCTGATTTTCATATAAATAGGTCTTGAAAAATATAAATCAGGTCAGCATAGAAAAATACATTAATATCAGGTCTGAAGAATAGGAGCAGTTTATGAAAATAGGAGCAAAGTATGATTTTATTTAAACAAGCAACGGTTTCATAAAACAGTTTCAAATCTCACTTGCTTTCGTTAGAAAACTCGAGTTAAATATCCTAGGGACCCAACTAGTATTCCCTACTAGTCGAGTGGGTGAATAATTTGGGATAAAATGTGTTTACTCTACATTATCCAAGGCTAATATTAGTGTTGTATAGGGACCGATTGTATTCTACGGCACACAACTCAAAGTTGACGGATGATTATTAACCTCCAGGAACGAATGAATATTACCCTTCAAGATCAGTATACTGTCCTCCTTTGTTAACACCCTGAGGAAGGGCGGACCACGTATAACTCTATAGACAAAGTTATTTCCGATTACCACCGTAATATCCTAAGGCATGTCGGTGAACGTTACATGACCGTATATCAATCTTATGTCCTAATTAACAGTATCAAAAACAGTTTCTTCTCGTTCTCTTAGTTTATAACTCATCAGTTTCAGGAATCAGTAAGGGTTTCACCATTAATCTTTCAGAATACTCTACAAATCCACAAAAACTTAATAGTGCAGTTCTGTGTAAATTTCTCAATTATAAATCATAATAGAAACAGTACTTTTTTACAAATTAGATGTCACATATCAAAAATTAAGGATTTAAAACATTAAATTCCTTCATTTTTGTATCTAGGGTTTTGGTAAACATTCCGAACATAAAACGGATACCTTACACATGCATTTTCATGAAATCAATACCAGATATTACAATATATATATAAATAAATTTGTCTGATTAATTTACAAAAATAGGCTTTATTTACAGTAAACATGCAGAACTATGAATTTAGAGCAGAAATACAATATTTGAGATATTAAAATACTGTAAAAATGGTATATAACGTCCAAAATATACTTGTCTGAGCTCGATCTACCGTTATTCTTACTCAGATTGGGTCGGAACGTTGGATTTTCCCCTCTTCCTTCTCTTTTTTTCTTCCTCCTTCCTCCTTTCCCCTCATTTTGCTTCATGGTCGAGCTACTGTGCTCTCTCTCTTCCGAATTTTCAATTTAAAACATGATAGAAAACAGGTCACGTGCGACTCATGTGACCATCGCTCGAGCGCTCAGCTCGTAGCCAGGGCCACTCCCACCTCACCTTGGGCAGTCTTCGGGTGATCACCATCATAAAATGGTGCTCCAGCACCGCGTACCTCCTATTTTGGCCCATTTCGTCTCTTTTTGTTTCGGAATCTATTTTTTCATTATATTTAAACCCAAATATGATTTTCATTTACATAATTATTTTATAATTATCACATTTTGAGATCGGGATCTCATAGCTTGGCATTCCACAGTCCACTGGAAACCGTTTTCTTTAGTCTCCCTTAGAGCCTTGAAGAAAGGTTGATACTTGTCTCCCGACTTTACTAAGAAGTGGGATGGCGTTGACAGTCATCCAGTTAGCTTCTGGATATCTTTGACGTTCCATGGAGGAGACATATCCATGAGGGCCTTGATATTCTCTGGGTTTACTTCGATTCCTCGTTGAGAAATGATGAAACCCAGGAATTTTCCTGAGGACACTTCGTAGACACACTTTGAATGATTCAACTTCATCTGGTGTGTGCGGAGTACCTCGAAGGACCCAACTAGATTGCGAATATGTTGCTGGTGGTCTTGATCAGCATGTCGTCGACGTATATCTCCATATTACGACCGATCTATCTCTCAGACATCTTGTTCACGAGCCTTTGATAAGTGGCATCTACGTTCTTTAGACCGAAATGTATGCCTTTATAGCAGTAGGTGTCTTGGTTGGTCATTAATGAGGTATGCTTCTCGTCCTCTAAGCTTATCCAGATTTTGTTGTACATTGAGTATGCATCCATGAAGCTGAACAACTCGTATTCAAAAGTCGAGTCCACTAATAAGTTGATCATGGGCAAAGGGAAGCTATCTTTTGGGTAGGCTTTACTGACGTCGGTGAAGCCGATGCACATCTGCCATTTCCCATTGGTTTTTTTATCAAGACGATATTGGAGAGCTAGTTCGGGTATTAGACATCTCTAATGAAGTCGGAGTCTAGCAGCTTCTTCACTTCTTCTCGGATGGCTACACGTTTCTCCACATAGTGGTTCCTCTGATTCTGTCTGACGGGCTTACGGCCTGGAACGAGGCCCAACGTATGGACTAGTATTTCGACTGAGATCCCAAGTATGCCAGTAGGCGTCCACATGAAGATAATAGCATTTTATCTCAAGAACGCTACCAGCTTGTCGCGTAGTGGTCTAGCGAGTGAGCCTCCAATCTGTACACACATCTCCAGATCCTCTGGATTCAGTGGAACTCGGTCAGTTGTCTCACCGGGCTGCGCCTGCTGCAATGTTGCTTCGTCTCGATGGTCTAGTTCTCCTGTCGGCCGTTTGGTGCTACTTAGTGTAATTTGGGACATGTAACATGTCTGCCCAATTACCTGGTTGCCCAATACTTCACAAATACCACATGCTGTTAGAAACTTTATTTTTAAATGCAGTATCGAGGTGACTGCTCCAAATTCTACTAGGCACGATCGGCCTAGGATAACATTGTATACAGAAGATAGGTCAATGACCAGAAAGGTAAGTGTATGACTCGTTGTCCTGGGGTACGTACTCAGGTTGTCCTGGGGTACGTACTCAGGGTGGCCTCTAACTGTATCGTTCGTTGGACAGCTACAGACTTGTTGTCTAGGTCGTATAGTGGCCATTCGGTAGGTTTCAGCTGATTCTTTTTAAGTTCAAGTTTAAAGAAAGTATCGAGATAGAACAAATCCTTGGAGCTTTCATTATTAATAAAAACTCATTTCAGTTGGTAATCCACATTACTGTTTGGAACGAGTGCAGATACAATAAGGGGATCAGCGAGTGGAGAAATTACATGATTCAGGTCACTATCACTAAAGCTAATGACATTCTCATCCACTTTCTACTTTTTCTGCCCAGCTTACTACTCCTTGTGATCTGCTTGGGTATTGACCAATCGGGTCGTGATCATGTTGACCACAGTAGCCATGATCCAATTCCGAGGCTGGGACGGATCTAGTCCTTCCCCGTTTGAGGTGCCGAAACTCTGCCCAGGGTTCCTGACGAACCTGGTGATATGGCCCCTCCGGATGAGCTCATCAATCTCTCACTGGAGCGTCTTGTAGTCCTCCATGGTGTCTCCTGAAGATTGATAGAAATCGAAGCACTTAGCTGAAATTTCTCCCTTCACATTCTTTAGTGGTTTGGGCCACCTGAGGAACTTTTCACCACAGATCTGTATGAGAACGTCTCGTGTATCGTTGAGGGGAGTCAGGTTGATCGGCCTGTACTTTTTATGATCCGGCGCTTTGGTCATGTGCTACTTCTGACGGGGATTGTCACCGCAATCCCCGCCACTGCTTTTCCTCTTTCCCTTTGCTGGGTAAGAGCGAGGCTGGTTGGTTCTCTTAGGACGTTTCGCCTCATTAGCCTCTTCGGCGGCTGCATAGGCCTTGGTGAAGACTCCACTTTCCGAAAGGTTTGCGGGTTCTTATGGGCCAGATGCTTGAAAAAGTTTCCATGCGTCAAGGCAGAGATGAAACTACCAAGTTTCATCTCCTCTGTGAGCCTGAGAATCTTTCTGGCCTCCGCTGCGAAGTACTCCAAGAACTTCCTCAAGTTCTTTCCTTGTCTCTATTTGATGTGGGAGAGATGTCATAACTACTTTTCTTCCCGTCGGTTGGAAGCGTACTAAGTCAGGAAGAGATCAGTGCGCTCATGGAAGCTCCAAATTGAATTTGCTGGGAGCCGATGGAATTAGATCCTGGCATCTCCCTTCAAAGTGAGAGGAAAGCATTAGCACATTACTGAATCCTGCAAGCCCCAGAGACTCAGATGGGTACGAAAGTG
>JAOVVI020005345.1:0-16609 GCA_028571085.2 Nepenthes alata
CAAAATTATGCTGTAATTGTGAAAGTCGGGGCATTTTACTAAGGAGTGATGGGTGTCGAAGAAATTTTCTTCCTCGTCATAGATAGTGGAGTAGAAATCCAAGGTGCAAGGGAAGGCGTTTTCCATTACATAGTAGGACGCGCAGCTATCATCAATGGTGGTAGAAGATATTCTTCAGATATCTAAGTCTCCAGCTAATGTGCTTATGCGTATTGATTCGGGTTCCATACATTCGTATGTGTCCCCTCCGTTTATACCTAGTCCTGAGTCAAGTTTATTTCTTTGGACTTTGTTTTGGCGATGTCTACACTAGTGGATGAGACTATCCTTTCAGATATGATGACCCTAGTTGCATTGTGTGGATGGTAGATCATGAGTTGCAATGGACATGATTCCTTTGGGGATTGTCATCTTTGATGTGATCCTAGGATGGATTGGTTGGTTGCCTATCATGCTAGTGTTAAGTTTTTTCAGAAGTTGGCTAGCTTCTCTTTTCCAATGTCCCACCGTTTGAGTTTAGATGAGTTGGAAGTAGTTGTGTCTCTCCTATGGTGTTTGATGTAGGGAGGAGGAAAAAATTAGAGAAAAGAGTAATAGAGGGGTAGAGACAAGAAATTAGACTAGAGGGGTAGAAATAAGAAAGAGATCAATAATTAGAGTATAGGGTCTTTATAAAGGAAAGTATTAGGCCTAAGATAATTTGGTAACAAATTATCTATTGCTAAAAATTAGAAATCAAAATTACAATAAAATAAAATCAAATTATAATCTTACCTTATAAGTAAAACAAATAAAAGTTAATAAAATTATAATATCTTCAAAATCTCAAAAAATATTTGATGTTCGCATCAGTTTGCTTATCATGAATGTCACTTGTTGCAAAGTGAGTGCTAGGGATTTATTGTCTTTGTGTACTTTAGCACGTAAGTCGAGAGTCAAGAATATTTCCATTGTTAGGGAGTTTACATGTGTTTCAGAGGATTTACCAAGGATACCTCTGGGTTCGGGAGATCGAGTTTGCCATTGAGGTTGTGCCAGTGACCTCTCCTGCATCAAAGGCCCTATATTGGATTGCTCTAGCTGAGTTGAAGGAGTTGTTTGATAAGGGTTTTGTTTGACCTAATGTGCCACCTTGGGGTACACTAGTGTTGTTTGTGAAGAAGGATGAATTGATGTGTATGTTCATTGATTACCTGAGGCAGGAGCAGAACAATGTCACCATAAAAAACAAGTATCTGTTGTCAAGGATGGACAACTTGTTCGATCATCTCCAAGGCACACATGTATTCCTTTAGATTAAGCTATGATTTGGAGGTCATCAGATGTGGATCAAGAAGAATGATATTCCAAATATAATGATTAGGTCCAGATTTAGCCACTATGACGTTCTAGTGATGCCTTTCAAGTTGAGAAATGTGATTGCAACATTTTAAGATATGATTAATTAAGTGTTCAAACCATACCTTGACCGTCTAGTGGTGGTGTTCATTGTTGACATATGGATTTGCTCCAAGAGTGTTTTGGAACGTGAGGAGCATTTGCAAATCATGCTTTAAATACTTTGGAAGGAGAGATTGTTTGTGAAATTTAAAGAAGTGTGAGTTATGATTGGAGGAGGTTGTATTTTTGGTTATGTGATATATGGAGATGGTGTCTATAGATTGTGGGAAAAGATTGAGGTGGTAACCAGTGGGGCCAAACCAACCAGTTCGATTGAGGTTAGGAGTTTTCTTGTACTTACAAGATATTATCAAAGATTTGTCAAAGGATTTCCACACTATCATACCTTTGACCAAGCTAACCCAAAAAGATGGAAAGTTTGACTAGTCGAAGTAGCATAAGAAACATATTCACCAATTGAAGAAGAGGTTGATTTTGTTTACATATACTACGATGTATCACATAAGGGATTATTAGGTTGTGTTTATGATGAAACATAGGAAGGTGATTGCTTATGGGTATGGATGAAAATGTCATTATTAATATTCATATCAGTTGCTATAATATTAGTATTAAATATATCTTAGATATATCAGACAAAATAATTTTTCTAAAAATTATAAGCTTATAAAGTTATATCGAATAATGTATCGGTTATATCAATTAATAGAGAAACACATCATGATATTGTTACAGTTTCAAAAAATATCGATATCTGAGGTCTCGATACTGATACATATTGGTCGGTATGCATTGTATTGGCCAATATTTGTATCAATGCTTATCGGTTTAGACGGTTGAAGACCTACAATCAGAGATACATGATTTATTTTTTGGAGCTGGTTGTAATTGTTTTTGCTCTGAAGATTTGGAGGTATTACCTCTGTGGTGAGGAGTCCATTATTTTTCACATCACAAGATTGAAGTATTTATTCTCATTGGAGGAGCTTATTATGAGGCAGAAGTGTTGGGTGGATTTGCTGAAAGATTATGACTACCAAATTTAGTATCAGCTCGGGAAGACTAATGTAGTGATTAACGTGCTAAGTTGATCGGGCTAATCGCTCATTTAATGATGAGGGAGGGGAAGATGCTCGAGGAGGCTGAGGATTGTTAGATCTAGCTACACCCAAGGGATTTTCAAGTGATGGTATCTTATTTCCGGGAGACTGTGCTTTTGGGGAAGATCTAAGAATCTCAGAGTGAGGCTCCATTTTTTATGGAGATTATAGGTGACTTAGTGAGACCTATATGGAGTATGGTATTCGAAGTGTCGGGATTCTTCCATTTAAGGTCAGGATTTGTGTCTCCAGGGTCAATGATTTGTGGAAGGAAATACTATAGGAGGCACATCGCTCTAATTATATTATTCATCTGAGTAGTACAAAATGTTTCCTAACTTAAGGAAGTTCTAGTTGGGTAATATGAAGAGAGACATAGCTGATTTTGTATTCAGGTGTTTGATTTGTTAGTAGATGAAGATTGAGCATCAGTGGTTAGTAGGGAAGTAGTAATCTATGCCGATTTTAAACCGGAAGTGGGAGCATGTATTGATGGATTTTATAGTAGGACTAGAGGACATCTTGAGGTTACGATATGATATGGGTGATTTTGGACTTATTAGTAAAATCAGCTCACTTTTTTTTTTTTTTTGCTATGAAGGTGACTTAATCCTTGGTCCAGTTGGCAAGACTGTACGTTGGTTATTTCCTGATGCCACATGGGATACCAACTACTATTGTTTTGAATTGAGATCCAAGTTTTGAAGTTCTAGGGGAGCTTGCATAAGGAGTTGGGACAAAGCTGAAATTTAGTACAAGTTTGATTCCTAGTTCGATAGACAGAGGATGATTTAGACTCTTGAGGATATGCTTGGAGTATTGGTGATGAAGATGGGAGGTAATTGGGATTTTGTCATTGGGTTGAGTTTACATATAATAATAGTTTTTTGGTCAGTTTTGGGATGACTCCTTTTGAGATGTTGTATAGGTGGAAGTGTAGATAACCTCTTGGTTCAGAGGAAGTTGGAGATATGATAATCGCGGGGGCTAGTCTTGTACAGGAGACTATGAAGAAGATCAGATTGATCTTATGGGTGGCCTAGAACCAGCAGAAGAGATACGTAGATTGAAGAAGGTGGGACTTGTACTTTGACATTGGTGACTTGGTTTTTCTTAAGGCCTTACCTCCAAAGGGAGTTATGAGGTTTGGGAGTAGAGGTAAGTAGAGCCCTCGATTTGTTATTTTTAAGTGTTGGAGTTGATTGGTAAGGTAGCTTACATTTGGCTTTACCGCCTTGGTTGCCAAATATGCATGATGTGTTCTATGTTTTGATGTTGCAGAAGTACGTTCATTCTACCTTGCATATCATTATGAGCCAATGTTGATTCAGGAGGATTTGTCCTTTGTTGAGGAACTACTTTAGATTATGGTTCGATTTAATCGGGTATTTTGCTATTAGGTGGTTCCATTGGTGAATGTTCTTTGGAATCATTAGGATGAAGAAGAATCAACTTGGGAAATGGAGGATGAGATAAAGGATAAGTATCCTCATTTTTCGAGTCTTGCGGTAAGAATTTCTTCGTAATCTTTTTTAAGGGGGTTGGAATGTGACATTCTAGATCTGCGAGCCATAATTTTGGGATGCAATATATTTTTGGTATGCTGTATAATTTTTTGGAACACTTTTTTTAAGCTGAGAATTTGAATAAAATTTTGCATAACAAAATACCTTGTTGTGGGCCAGTTCTTAGGTGGACTTTCTAACATGATTTCCTAAACAATTTAGTAAGGGTGGCTTGGCTTGAGATTTGTGCAGCCCTCAATTTGTCTTTTCTAAGTATGATAAGATTTGCTTTCACATTAAGGATGACTGGATAAAGGGGAAGATTTTGGCTCATGTTTCATATAATTCATTGTTAAGAGAGAATTATTAGTATGGTTAGCTTTCATATTTGAGGGGGGGGGGAATGGTTAGTGCATAATGATTAAGGGAATGAATGGAGTTAAAACTAATGGAGGCTTTCACAAGTAAACAACAAACGGGGGATGAATGAATTACTAGTGATGCCGATTTTCACTTTTTGTTCACATTGGGTCTATCTCTGTAGAAGGGCATACTAATTTTGAGTTTGAATCAAAAAGAAAATAAAAAAGAATGAGAGAGTGTGCTTCTGCCATGAAGAGGAGGAAAAGAGAAAAGGAAGTGAAAATTGTAAGTAAATTTCTTAACCTTCCATGGTTTGTAAGTAAATTCATAACCTCCATGGTCTGTTGTCTTCTTCCTGAGTTTGCATATGCTAAATCCATGCTCTCCATTGTTTGCTTAATTATGGAGGAATATGCATGTCATGTGATAGTAGATTGGTACGTATGATCTGGATCTAATGCTTGTGCTTATGAATTATGTTAGAAGGTGTTCGTAAGCTGCTATGGTATGTCAAATCGTGAATTGATCTAATAATTTTCAGGTCTTATTTGTAAGTGTGATTTTGGAAGAATCTTCCATGGGCTGCTTGAGCTCCCCTCTCGTGACCCACCTGCCATTGCAATTTGCCATGGATAATTCATGAAGAGTAACTGAATTTGTCATGGGCCTTGTGAACGCTCATCTAGCAACCCTCCTGTGGTGCAATCTGTGGTTTGCGGTCCTTTCTTGCAATCTTCTTGCAGGTTTATTTGTACCAAAGAATTTATGATCATTGCAGGTAGTTTAGATGATTCATGAATTATTATAAAAGTGAAATTTGGTACTGTGATGCGATGTTAGTATCGAGATCTAGGAATTTTAATACTAGAGTTATGTTGATGGGTTTTAGTAACCCACTGTTGGTGATGACCAATTAGAGTACTAGGGTACGCATGTGATGTATTTCCTCTATTTGATCTTTGATTCCTATTCATTGATTATTGTTACATGGTTCTATTGATTCGATATCATTGTTGATTTTCATATTGTCTTGTTTCATTATCTATGTGATTGCTGATATTCTCTTGGAGAATATGGTAGAGGCTGTGAGAAAATAACATAGAATATGGGTGTATTGGCACTGAAAATTCCTTGTTACCGTTTTATGAAGTTTGATATCTTGTTCTTATTTTGTGGATAAGTAAAGAAGAGTATGAGAATACTAAGCTATTCGGACATATGGGCTCTAAGGAACCTTATTGTAGTTCACATTTATCCATTGTGTAGTCTATATTCAATGGTTGTGAGGGAACCATCATATGGATATTGAGGGATATTAGGTGAGACACATTGGTTGTGACATGTCAGACCACGTCTAGGGGATCCTCTTGGTATTACCGAGGTTGGTAGAAGGAGTCCCACTTTGAGGATATCGAGAGTGGCATGGGTGGAAGCATGTTAAATCACGGATGCTGGAGATCCTTTTGGTACTGCTAAAGGAGTGGTAGAAAGGAGGCTTGTGTGACTTACCTGGTCGATGAATGTGTAAATATGTTGATCTTTGGTTTGCATTAGTAGAAATAAGATAAGAAGAGATTTGTTGATATTTTGTATTATTGTGTTGAGGCCTCGATTTGGTTGGAATTTATGAGAAATCTGATGATGTTCATTGATATTGTGCATTGATATATTGAAACCTCATTTGTGTTGGGATTATGAGGAATCCAGTTTGTTGTTGCCTCATGGAGAGCTATTGAGATCATGTTGAGTTGAGTCGTCGTGATATCCTAGAACTCATGATTTGTTTCATATATTGTATTAAGTCATATTGTGCTTTTGAGTAGCTTCATGACTTTGGGGTTTCTTGGATTATTCATTGTTTCGCTTTACCGTTTGACTTAGGTTATGGATTTTTTATTGGGTATTTGACTTGCTCTTCGTGTTTCTTTCTACCCACTCTGAGTAGTTTGCAAGTAGTCTTGGTGATCTACTTTTGGAGCGGTGATGACCGGCTCAGTATTCAGATATAATGGACTATTTTATTATATTTATGCTGTTTTTGGACTATGATCTGTGGAGGTGTGGATTTTGGGATTTTATTCCCTTATCTTTGTATGAGATGCTGAGCATTTATTTTTATTAGATGACAGTTGAATTTTATATATGGATATTTTTGTATATTTTCGGTTGTTATGTTATTTGGAGAGCTTAGCAATTGTTGTATGGGTGGCCCGTGGCTTCTGCGTGGCCCGGGTGGTGATAGATGTTGTGTATACAAGGAGGGAAAAGATTAAGGGAGGAAATCAGTTTAGCATCAATAGGAGACAAAATGTGACAGATGTGTTTGAAATGGTTTGCTTAAGTGAGCAGAAGACCTTCATGTTTGCCTTTAAGGAGAGATGAGGGAATGGAGGATGCTCCTTATAAAAGGGTTAGAGGTAAACCAAAGAAAAGTTTGAAGGAAATCATAATGTGTGAACTTATTTTAGCTTGCAATGAACATGGCGTAAGACAGCTCGATGGAGGCTAAGAATCCATGTAGTTGAGGAAAAAAGTTTGATTGTGTTTTGATGGCATCTCCTTGGTTTTGTTTCATTGGTTGGATGAACTTAAACTTGATTGGATCAGCTAGGGACATGGTGATGATGTGTAATTTAAGAGCGGTTGTCTGAAAAGACTAATTCATCGGCTATCATCCAATTCCTGTGGTTATGGAGTCTGTTGCTGATGGCTGTCAAAGGTTGTTGACTAGCACCTACACTGTGATTACCCTTACTGAAGGAAACTTTGCACTGGATTGGCATTCATCTAAGCTACGTGGCTGCTATGATGGATGGTTGGTGGTGGTTTTAATGAGGCCTTTTCTGCTGATGAGAGATCCTCTATAAATTCTTTGAATGCTTGCATCATTGAATATTCAACATCACTTATTTTAATGTGGATTTCAATTCAATGAGCTCGAGGGGCTGATGGCAACTAAATGTCTCTAATTGATCTTTCCCTTGTTTTGGCAGTTTTGAGGAGCATTTTATGTGCTTATGCCAATATACCAAGATAAGTTTTTTATCGGACCAAAACCCAATATTCCTTGATAAAGATCATGTGGGCAAGGAAAATCTTTTTTCAAATTTGAAAGTATGTTGCTGAACTTACTAGGATTTAATGAGTGAGTTAATTTATGGCGGGATGAGAAGGGTTTCAGAGGTTCAGCAAATTTTGTCCTTGCTGAAAAAACAAGGAAGATGAAATCTTATTGATGCGGATATTACATCAAATATTCCAAGAGATTTTAGAAGATATTATGATTTTATTGGCTTTTATTTGTTTTATTTATTAGACAATATTCTAGTTTGATTTTATTATATTTTATTTTATTGTGATTTCTTATTTTTAGCAATAGATAATTTTTTATCTAATTGTCTTAGGCCTAATATTTTTCTTTATAAAGACCCTATGCTCTAATTTTTGGATTATTGATGAATGAATGAATGTTTTGAGAATCGAATACAGTTGACTATTCGTGACTTTCCCGCTCCCTCTTGGTTTGACCTCTTTCTTATCCATCTTTGTTCTTGTCTCTACCGCTCTATTGCTCTTCTCTCTATTTTTTCCTTCCTCTCTATATCAAATTGGTATCAAAGACAAAATCTCAACTCCACTGTCCCACCGTCCATTGTCCACCCTACAATGTTCATGCCGTGCAACTACATTCCCGTGCAATTAGTGACACCACCACATCCCTAACTATACTATCCCATCGCCTCGAAGCATATAGTTGCATTTTTTGCGCTAAGCAAAAAAAAAAAAGAAAAAAATTTTCCACCAGTTCTGCCTCCTTTTTATATTGCAAAAAAGGGGGGGGATAGAGTGGCAAAGAGCCAGAGGCATGCTGCCGCAGCTAGGGGCAAGAGAAGACCATATCGGTGGCCATATTTACCGCACCCATCATCCACGTCGTTGCGGACCATCACCACTCCGATAACTATCATGCCAAACCCCACCAAAACAACCATCTACATCACCAGAGAGCCCTAATTGACCGCAAACCAGAGCCCACATTCCACCACCATCAATCAAAATTAACCCTAACCCAAATGCCTGTGTTGACCCAAATCTAGAGCCACCATACTACGAACTCACCCAAAACCCTAAATGACCACCTCCATCATACCACCACCGAATAAACCCAACCTCCGAGCCGTACCTATGACTCACACCGCTCCTCCCCAGAGAAAAAAAAAAAAAGAGAGAAGAAAGGGAGTAGAGAGAGAAGTCTCGAATTGGATTGAGCTGATTCTTTGTCGTCATCCTCGTTGCCTTCGACTCCTTCGTCCTCGTCTTCAGCTTCTTTGCTTGCGTTTGTCTTCATCATTGCCTTTATCGTCGTCGCTGTTGCTTTCATCGTCGTCGCCGTCGCCTGACCAAGCGACTGTCGCTGTGCCCCTTCTCCTTCTTTGCGCCTATGGGCTTTGAGGCCGCATGAAGGAAACGAAAATCGAGGCATAATAACAAAAAAAACAAAAAAAAAACAAACATGCGCGTGATATATAAAAAAAGGAGCGAAAAAAGAGAAAAAAATAGCGAGAAAATAAATAAATAAATCAAAATACAATCGATAAAATTCAGATAGTAGCAGATTCTCATCACAAGACAGTTTCAAATAAGCGGATCAGATCATCTCCAAGGCAGTCTCAACAAGCGAATCAGATCATCTACAAGTGTGTTCGTTCCATTTTCTTTTTGGATAGCGTATTTTATTTATCTTTAATAGTATTTAATTTTATCCGTGTGTGCCATTGCAAAAAACAAAAAAAACACAAAAAAAAAATCTTCTATGTCCTCTCACTACCTTTACATTTGACATACCCTTATTGCAATTGATTCTTATTTTATCATTTTAATAGATTAGTAATACTAGTTTGCATAATTTAAACCATACAAAATCTCCATAAAAAAAAAAAAATTGGCTTGCCTCATTTGTTTGTTGATCTCAATCTCGTTAGTGTTACATGCACTTGCAAAATCGTCGCATTATTTCCCATCATACTCTTGACCTAATCATAGATTCTAACCACATTGAAACTCTCAATCAACGGTTAGCCCAATTAATTTCCAATCAATAACAATTATAAAATCACATGATTACCATTTATAAATTGACTTGGCCACTACTCATCAGGCAAATTTGGATTTTGCTAATCGGGTTGCCACTTTAGAATTAGGGCCTAACTCATCAGATGCTGGAAACTTTGATGCATCCCATAATAAGACTCACCGACGAAGGCAAAACAGACAAACCTCTCGTAGATATGATCATAGACCCCAATTCTATTATCAAGAGCAGGATCTAGACGACCATCTCTTTAAAAATATCAAACTGGATGCCCCTATTTTTGATGGCTGCTTGGACCCTGAGTTTTCACTTAATGGGTCCGGGATATGGATTATTTCTTTGAATGGTATGGTGTGTCAGAAGATAGGAATGTTCAATTTGCTAGCTTTAAGCTGATTGAAAATGTTCAATTATATTGGGAAAGTGCTGAGGACGTCCTTATTAGACGTCAGGCCGCCCTTGTTAGGAGTTGGGCTGAAATGAAACGACGCCTTCAAGAGAAGTATTTACCCCGCTTCTACAGTAGCAACTTACTCGACCAGTGGAATGTCCTTCGACAAGGTAATCGATTTGTAACCGAATATGTGGCTCAATTCGATGATTTTCGGATGAGATGCCACATCATTGAGGACAAAGCCATGACGTTGAGTAGGTTCCGACAAGGATTACGCGAGGATCTTAGGAGAGAACTTGTCCTCCGTAGAGTTACGACTTTAGACCATGCGTATAATTTGGTCCGAGATTTTGAATTAGTTACCATGACACCGTATTGTCAACCCACATTGCACACTCGCACCACAAATTTCAAGTCTGTTTTAGGACCCCCTCCGTCCACCAATCTCCCTGCAAAGGAGGCTCGGGGAAAGGGTGTTGAAACTCCAAGAAGAAATTCTCAGTTACAGTGCTTCAACTGTTAAGGCTTTGGACACATTTCTTTCAGTTGTCCAAGTATAGCTTTATTAATTGACGGATAAAATGAAATAAATGAGGAACCCCTTGAAGAACAAATATATGAATCCAAGTTAGAGAAATTTGATGACTTAGATGGTAATGATATTGACATATTTGTGGGATACCTCAAGACTAACTCTTCTAGCCTAAACTCCCAATCATGCGTCCCTGATAAGCCATTTCTAAACAATATACGATGCACCTTGACACAACCGAAATCGGTTGACGATTGGCGTCGTCACGCTATCTTTCACACTTATATTAAGGTGAATGCGAAGGCTTGCAAGATTATTATAGATTGCAGTAGTTGTATCAATGCGATCTTTGCTAACACTATCCCTTGTTTGGGGCTAAAAGCGGCCCCACACCTTAATCCATACAGTGTTTTTTGGATTGATAAATCTTCTATATCTGTTAAAGAATGTTGTCTTGTACCCATTCAATTTTTAGAGAACAAAGATCATATTTGATGTGACGTTATACCAATGGATGTGGGTCATGTCATTGTCGGGTGCTCTTGGTTATATGACTTGGATGTCACAATCAAAGGTCGTTCTAATTCCTTTTTTTTTTTTGTTCACAAAGGCAAGAAAATTCATATCCATCATTTACCCCCAAAATCGATGACTCTTAATGGAACAAAGGTTGTGGTAGAGACAAAAGGATTACATATTATTAGTCTCACAGCATGTGATCGTGTAACCATCATCGAGCCTATTGTGTTTGTTGATATTGTTCTTGGAGCATATCCAAAACTATTATGCCATATCCTAATGTACCAACATGTTTGTACATCCATGATGGCCAAAATATTTGTACCACATCTTCAGAATTTACACATCGAGATTAATATATATTTGGAAACAAGTCATGCCTTAAGTCAATTTCACACTAATGTGCATAAAATCCATGTTTTCTTTTATAGTAGAGGTTTTGTTATGGTTTGGACCATACCATAGTGGCATCTGTATGGGTCTGTTTCTATATTGCATACTTGTAGTGCTAGTCCATTTAAAATTTTACAGCGGTTTGTGTCAAATGCATTTGTTGTTGATATTTTATCTACTTTTAACACTACCTTCTATGTTGATAATTTTCTTGGTTTTTACTTATTAGTTGATTCCTTTGACGTGACCCCCGGCGCACCACATTGCATATTGACCTATTTCTACACACCTCTCTACCCTCCTGGTACACAATGATAAAATTGATACTATTTTAGATGAGCAGCTTATGTCTCCCAGGACTGGAGCAGTTCAGTGCTTCCCTGTCAAATGGATTGGCCGAATGGAGTCCGAGACTGCTTGGATTGCTCGCGAGCCATGCCACCAATTTGACCCCGGTATATTGCACCTCTATCAGAGTCCGCAGGAGTACACTTTTCCAAGCCTAAGTCCACTTCCTTCGGGAGATATTGGTCGCTCCGTTAGCTTTCGACCCCCCTTACTCGAGTCCACCACCGTTGCTAGCGGGTTGCCCAACCGCTCAGCTTGTGGTTGGGGATTGATTACTGAGGTTTACTTGACGGGGTCGAGTCCCCACCATCCGAGAAGAATTGATGTAGACATCACATCAAATATTCCAAGAGATTTTAGAAGATATTATGATTTTATTGGCTTTTATTTGCTTTATTTATTGGATAATATTTTAGTTTGATTTTATTATATTTTATTTTATTGTGATTTTATTTTGTTGTGATTTTATTTTATTGTGATTTCTTATTTTTAGTAATAGATAATTTGTTACCAAATTATCTTAGGCCTAATATTTTTTTTTATAAAAGTCCCTATGCTTTAATTTTTAGATTATTGACGAATGAATGAATGTTTTGAGAAATCAAATACAATTGGCTATTCGTGACTTCCCCCTCTCTATTGGTTTGACCTCTTTCTTGTCTCTACCCCTCTAATATTTGTTCTTGTCTCTACCCGTCTATTGCTCTTCTCTCTACTTTTCCCCTTCTCCTTACATCACTTATTGAAGTAATTAAACAAAGAAAAAATGTGTATTATGCTGTAAGAAAGAGCTTTTGCAGAAGGAACTTCCTGATCTGATCCATACAGGAAAATTTGGTTTTTTCCTCCCATTGAGTTGGATTGGAAGAATTGAATTTCCAAGGATATTTAAGAGATCATATTTACTGAGAGTTTTCATGGAGACAAAAATCTGGAGTGCTTTTGGCAGAAAGGGGGCAATAAAAATGCAAAATACTTCATAAGATTAAGCATGCTCATTGACTGCATGACAATATTAGCATGCATGAAGTTGGTG
This sequence comes from Nepenthes alata, assembly GCA_028571085.2. Lineage (NCBI taxonomy): Eukaryota > Viridiplantae > Streptophyta > Magnoliopsida > Caryophyllales > Nepenthaceae > Nepenthes > Nepenthes alata. Next base: position 12,684 of record JAOVVI020005345.1, read on the forward strand.
ATTCTTGTTTCAAGGTTCCAATGAACTTGCAACAGAATTTTGCAAGTTTTATATGGTGCTCTTTTATGCCCCAGGCTACAATGGTTCAAGTATTCTGAGGGGTGAATGTAGAACTTCTGCAAATGTTACACTTTTGAAGGAGAAATTGGGAGGCTATTCTCAATGTTAACTGTAAGAGAGGTAGAACAGTTCCAGTTGTAGCAAGGTTAGAACCCACTGTGGAGACGTCAAAAAGAAACATGGCCAAATCACCCTAGGATAAATAAAAATTCATGCTACTCAAAAATCCATATTTGTACGGAACAGAGAGAAAATCAAACACCCAAGTTTTCCATAATTATTATCAATTATGAAAAAATGCATTGATTTACATTTTACAATGTGGGCCTATTTATAGACGCCAAAGGACCTGTCAATTAGGAGCAAGCTACTGTAAGATCTTGAACGATAATGACTAATTAAAGTCAAATCAGAGGGATGATATTTTTGAAGTGATTGTATTTTGTAAAATAATCTGAAACATTCCAACCATCATGAATTTAATTTTTTTTGACCATCCCTGATACTATGACATCATAATTCCTCTTTTTTATTTATTTATTGTGGGGAACTTTAATTTATGTATTCCATGATATACCCAGTATATATATGCATTCCATGAGATGTAGGACAAATGGTCAAAAATAAATATTTGAGTTGTGTCGCATATCAAATGTTCTTCACATTGAGTACTGTGATTTAATGGGATATACAATGGCTTCCATTTTTCCATTTGGCTGAAACCTTACATTTTTTCCATAGATTTGAAATTTGAATGCATGGTAACTTAATTGAAGTTGTTACTACAGTTATGATCAATGGCATGGAAGAGGAGGACACATTCGTTAAACCCATTCGAAGATGGTGTGTCTTCTACTATGGTATTGGTCACATGCTCAATGACATCACATCTGCTTGTTGGTTTACTTACCTGCTGGTTTTCTTGACTGAAATCGGACTCTCTCCTAGGTATTCTACCTGTTATTTCTGTTGTGAGGTTTTGATTTTACTTATTTCCCATACTAGTTTGGTTTATGATCATATGTGTTTTCCTTTATTTTTTAGCAGAAATAATCAAAATTCATAATTGAAATAGAATATTGCCCCTGTCCAGCCATAGCCAGTATAGAATGGATCTCTGCCTGGGGTGCATGGGCATGAGGAGCCAGAGAGACTGGTATTTTGTTCATGAATCTCTTATGACAGAGTTTGTTGAACTTGAAAGTATTGTCCATGGATCTTTAACAATATGAATGTTATTTGAGAATATTACAGGGGTTGTCAAAAATCTTTGGTTTGGATTTGTCTGAACTGTTATGAGCACTTATTTTTAGTAGCTTATTTTAATAGCAAGGACTTTGTAGTTACCTTGAATGAGTTGGTTGGAATCTTTCAGCTTTGGGAATAGTGGGCCCAGATTTTAGGAACTTACGGTAGAATTAGTTTAGTACTATCAACATTTATGGACAGATAAAAAATGGGGAAAGAAATCATAGCAAGGATTTGTTGTAGAAGTTTTATATTGGCTAATAGATTCTCTCTTTGTAAGAGGCAGCTGGACTGTGTGGAGCATCTTTTTCTAGGCTGTGGCTTGGCTTGGAAATGGTGGCTTGCAGTATGTAAATATGCCTCCATTGAGACATCCTGTGTGCAGTTTGGAACATTCAGAAAGGAATTATTGGCGTAGAAGTTGTTTAATTGATGCAAGAGAGAGGCAGTTGAATGGAGAATAATTTCTTTGATGGTGGTATGGGTTATGGATTGGAAGTAATGGGAGAGCTCGCTGGTTTAGCTTGAGTAATCCTTGGCTAAATGGTCCTTGTTCTTCATGACATGCAATTCAATTAGCAAATTGCTGTAACATTATTCCCACTTGTACTTTTCTCATTCTTGTGTTATAATTTATTGATGATAGGAAGGGTCAACTTAGGCAAGGCCATGGTCTGGGCTGTGTTTTAAGGAAATCGGAAAATTAGGCAAATATATTATTAATGTAAATTAAGAAAGAGTTGATATTGATGGGGCCCATTATAGCGGCCCACAAAGCACGGCTCGAACGGAAGGCCCAAGATCAGAAAGCCCAAGGATTGCGTCCAAGGACCAAAAAGGCCGCACAACTTAGAAGGACCAAAAACGCAGGACCGCGTCCGAGCGGCTGAGACCACAATGACGAGGACAACCCCACTCGCGGCCGAGAGCGCCAGCTCAGCAAATCTCCCCGATTTCCAAGACACATGCAGTTGCAGACAGGCATCTCTGCAAAGCACGCCTGGTCAGATCACAGCCGGCACCTAGGCTATGCGCCACCTAGCGCAATCAGAGCCTGCCACCGCCTTTTACTGCCACCAATGGGAGGCCATCGATTGTCCCCACCGTCCGATGGCCGCCACGTGTCCCCATCTCAACGGACCATTTCGCTTATAAATACCCAGCAAGGCTCCAATCCTAAGAGAGGTTTTTTTTGGTGGAATCAACATCCGGCTTCTCCTCCCAGAACTCGAACAAGAGCGAGCAAAACAAAGCCCCCTAGTGAGGGTAACCTTTTAGAAAAGAGACATGATACAAAAAATAAGGAAGGGATTAACCCTCACAATTATACTCTGTAAAGATTTTAACCCCAATAGTGAGGTATTTTTAAAGGTCGAGAGCCTCGTGGTTTTACTTCCTCTTTCACGAGAAAGTTTTCCACGTAAAAATCCTGATCTTGATCTCTCTATCGCATCCAACATCTCAAACACTTGTGTTTCCTGAAAACCACGGATCCGATTGGACCCCGCGGATCCAAAACGCAACAGGTATATCCTTTGACATTTAAATTAGTGATATTTCTAATAGATAAATAAAGAAATTGAGAAAAAAAATACAGAAAATGAGAGACGATGGAGATAAGTGTATGATTGGAGGGTTATACTCATTTTGTGTACTCGTTTGATAGAATTATCTTTTTTTTTTATCTTTCTCCTTCTTCGGGGGAGAGATTTTATTTATAGATAGAGGCATTGTTTTATTAATCGTTACCTGAGATCAACGCGGGTATCTGATATTGCTTCGAATTAGTTGTGAGATGCGTTACCAACAGTATGTGACGACTGTCTTTATTTAATGATAAGACTACTTAATTTTCAGGTATAACATCACTTCAGTCTGTTATTATGGTCTTTAAATATCAAACTGTTTAGATTTTATCTCTTTGGTTCAAGCATTTGAGTGTTATTACTTGATGGCCTCTATTGCATCTTTCACTAGGTTGTCGATATTTGAAAATTCTATATCACATAGCAAGTATTATAGGAGCATGATCTTCTTTATTTATTTAATAAGCTATTTTTACATCTGCTGAAGTGAATAGCTCACTGATTATTTATAATCGCTTCTTTATTTATTCACTTAGATGGTTTAGAGCGATTATACATAAATTTTTTAAATAATATATATTATTAGTTATTAAAAAAATAATAAAAAAATTTATAACACAATGCTTAGAGATGAATAGGGTTTCCTCCCTTCCTTAGAGTGATAGAGATTATTTTTTTTAATTTAGATTATTTATTTTTAAATAAATAATTATAATTTAAATATTTTAAAATTTTAAAAGTTAATTAAATTTAATTATTAAATTATAATTATTTATTTAAAAATATATAATTTAAATAAAAAAAAGTAATTTTTTATCTTTTAAAGGGACGAAACTCTCTTGGCTCCAACCCTATAAGCATGGTTTGAGGGGGGCTGCAACGTGGGAGGGGCGTTGTAGTCCCTTTAATTCTCTCTCAGTCGTCGGATAAAAAATTTAAAGATTAATTTTATTTAAAAAAATAATTATAAAAAAAATTAGTAATTATTTTTTTAAAATTAAATATAAAAAAATGATCAAAATAAAAAATATT
>JAOVVI020005346.1:0-16609 GCA_028571085.2 Nepenthes alata
TAATAAATAATCATTTTATTAATAAAATATAACAAAGTTTACAAGTATTCCATATGATGCAATCTAGTCTTACCTGGCCACATGTACATTCACTGATAATACCTTTTGAGGTGAGAGGCCATATTGGGACAAGTTTGCCATTTTGGGCACGTAACTTGTATGCCCCACTTCGTAGAACGGCCGAGACCAGGAACGGCCCTTCCCAGTTTGGTGAGAGTTTATTCCGGTTGGCATTCTTACCAGTTTTATCAATGCTTCGTAGCACTAGGTCTTCTATTTCAAATTGATGCGCTCTCAGCTTTTTGTTGTAATATCTTGCAATTCGTTGTGGATAAGTTACCGTCCGCAATCGTGCCTTGTCCCGAGTTTCTTCAAGTTAAGGTTTTCCCGGAGCCTTTGTGAATTGCTAAGTGAATCAAAGTTCTCAACCCAAAGACTGGGCAGACCGACCTCTATTGGTATAATAGCCTCGATCCCATAGCATAATTTGAAGGGTGTCTCTCGGGTTGGCTCTCTAAGCGTTGTCCTATATGACCATACGACTGAGGGTAAGTTGTCTACCCATGAGCCCCCAGCATTTTCAAGCTTTGTCTTCAAACGATGTAGTAATGTTCGGTTGGTAACTTCCACTTGTCTGTTAGTTTGCGGGTAAGTAACAGATGTGTGAATCAACCTTATTTTCAAGTTAGTACAGTACTTTGTAAACCATTTTCCGGTGAACTGGGTTCCATTGTCAGTCACTATGATTTCGGGGATGCCAAATCTACGCATGATGCTTTGATGGACGAACTCTATTGCATCATGCTCCGTAATCCGTGCCAGTGGGACTGCTTCGACCCATTTCGTGAAATAGTCGGTCTCAATGTTCAAAAACTTTCTTTGTCCGGATGTCATTGGAAGGGGTTCGAGGATATCGAACCCCCATTGTGTGAATGACCAGGGCGACTGTGCGGTTTGGAGCTCTGTATGTGGCTGATGGGTAAGGTTCCCATGGAACTGGCAATTCTCACATTTCTGCATGAATTTCATGGCATCGTGCTTCATGGTGGGCCAGTAATAACCTTGTTGCATTAGTTTGAAAGTAAGGTTCTTACCCCCAATATGAGATCCACAAAGGCCAAAGTGTACTTCTCCGAGTGCGTAGTTGGCCTCTTCTGGCGTGAGACACCATAGGTATGGGTTAGAGTACCCACGTCGGTACAATTTTTCATCCATAATGGTATACCTTGCTGTCTTTCTCACACGCTTGGCCTCATCTGAGCTCTCTAGTAATATCCCGTTAGACAAGTATCTCATGTATGGGGGTCATCCAGCTATTGGCGTCGGCTATCTACATTATCTCTTGTTCGGGGTCGTCTTTGCTAGGAACTCTGAGGATTTCACGCATCTCTCGTGCATACTGTTCAGGGTTTTTAGTAGCTGCAACACTTGCTAAACGGTTGGCTTTCCCGTTCTCTTCTCTTGGGATGTGGACCATTTCCATATTATCAAAAACTGAAGTTAAGCCTCGGACTATTGAGAGATACTTGGAAAGCTGCTGGTTGGAAGCTTCAAAATTTCCTTAAACCTGATTGACAACCAGTTCCAAATCACTATAGACGATCAGGTTCTTGGCCGAGCACTCTTTGGCTTACTTGAGTACGGCAAGTGACGCCTCCTACTTTGCTACATTATTGATTGTTGGGAACTCGAGGGTCATTGAATATTTTATTTCTGACTCGTTAGGAGTTCTCAGGATCACGTCTGCACCACTACTGGTTTGCATTTAGGATCCATCCACGTGCAAGGTCCATGCTGGAATCTTTTGTTGACCGTTGGTTTCAATGAGGTCGAGGATTTCCAGAGTTGGGGTTGTTTATATAATGAAGTCTGCTAGGGCCTGGCCTTTTAGGGCCTTCCTTGGTCGGAACTCCACATCAAATTCTTCCAACTCTATGGCCCACTTGACTAGTCGTCCTAACATGTCAGGTTTCTACAATATTCCTTTTAAAGGTTGGTTTGTTAGGACGACAATTTTGTGCCTGGAAATACGATCGGAGTTTTCTGGCTGAAAACATGAGTGCTAGAGCCATACTTGACATAATATATAGGTCGTTGCTCGCCAGACTGTTGTCAAATTAAGACCGAACTCAAAGTGATGTCGGACACAGTAAGATACAAATATAGCTTCTCGCCTTCTTGAGGGGAAGTCAGAAGTAGGAGGTTCGAGAGATATTTCTTGAGCTCTTGGAATGCAGTTTTGCAATTTGTTGTCCACTAGAATTCGGCAGCCTTAGTTCCCCTTAAAGCTTTTAAGAAGGGTAGATATTTCTCGGCCAACTTGGCCAAGAAGCGGGAGAGCGCTGCCAGCCTCCCGGTGAGCTTTTGGACTTCTTTCACAGTCTGAGGTAAGTTCGTGTCAAGGATGGTCTTAATTTTCTCAGGGTTTGCTACAATCCTGCGTTGTGAGACGATAAAATCAAAAACTTTTTCTGAGGTAACTCCGAATGTACACTTGTCGAATTGAGCTTCATTTGATGTGTCCGGAGTACATTGAATGCCTCGTCCAGATCGCTAATATGGCCGTCGGTCGCTTTTCTCTTTACGAGTATGTCGTTCACGTATACTTTCACATTTCGTTCGATCTGGTCTTCAAACATTTTGTTGACGAGCCGTTGGTAAGTGGCACTGGCATTATTTAGTCTGAAGGGTATAATCTTATAACAGTACGTCCATTGATCCGTCATGAACGACGTGTGCTCCTTATTCTTGGGGTTCATCCGGATCTGGTTGTAGATAGAACATGTGTTCATGAAGCTCAATAGTTCATGTCCGGACATTGAGTTTACAAGCAGATCAATTTTTGGCAAAGGAAAGCTATCTATCGGACATGCTTTGTTGACGTTAGTGAAGTCGACGCACATCCTTCACTTTTCGTTTTTCTTCTTGACTAAGACCATGTTAGATAATCAATCTGGGTATTAAACCTCCCAGATGAATCCATCGTTGAGCAGTTTCTTTACCTCCTCACGAATAGCAATTAATTTTTCAACCGAATGATTCCTTCGTTTCTGCTGGACAGGTTTGTGATCGGGATCTAGGCCCAACTTATGGATCATTGTTCTAGTTGGTATCCCTGACATGTCATTAGGTGTCCAGGCAAAGACATCGGAATTTCGTTGGAGAAAACTGATAAGTTGGCCTTAGAAGGGCTTTAACAGAGAACTTTCTATTTGAATGTACTTCTCTGGATCGTCAGGGTCCAAAGGAATCCAGTCTATAAATTCTCCAGACGGAGCTTGCAATAAAGTGATCTCGCCACGGAAATATTGGTCATCGATTGGTTGGCCATGTGATGCTTGAGTGACCTAGGACAGGTAACATGTCCGTTCGGTCATTTGGTCGCCTAGGACCTCCCCGATTCCATATGGAGTTGGGAATTTCGTCTTGAGATGAGGTATTGAAGTCACTGCCCCGGAGGTAGTTAGGCAGGGATGTCCGAGGATGGTATTGTATATCGATGGGAGGTCTACTACCAGGAAATTAAGCATCTTGGACGCTATCATCGGATAAGTTCCTAGTGTGATTTCTAATTGGACGACCCCTTGGACGGGCACCGGTTCATTGTTCAGTCCATATAAGGGTCCTTCGGTAGGTTTCAGTTGACTCTTTTTCAAACCCAACTTAAAATAGACTTCAAGATAAAGTGAATTGCGTGAGCTTTTATTATCAACGAAAACTCATTTCAGTTGGTAATCTACTGTACCATCTGAAATAAGGACAGATACAACTAACGGATCTAAATGAGGAGTTGTTACATGAGTTAAGTTTTCATTACTAAAATTAATTACATCATTTTCAACCCCTAGTCTAGGCTTCTTGTTGCCCGCGGCAATCTCGGAATAATCTATGGAGCTGTTCTTTGCAGGCTTTGTTGTCACCATGTTAACGACTCCGGCCGTCACTCTGTTTCTTCGATGTTCGGCTTCATCTCTGTCCTCTCCTTCGGAAAGTTGTCTGAGGCTTTTTTGGAAGCATGTAAGGTGCCCCTTTTGGACCAAGTCTTCGATTTCCTTCTGCAAGGTTCGATAGTCATCAGTGTTGTGCCCTGCAGATTTGCAGTACAGGCTATACTTTGATTGATCTCCCCCGTTAGGGGTTTTCAACGCCTTCGGCTATTTGAAGAATTTTTCATCCCGAATTTGCATCAATATGTTGGTGCGCGTATCGTATAGAGGGGTCAGGGTCAGGTTCAGGGGCCTGTAGTCCCACCATGCCTCCGACTTAGTCCGAGGTTGGTTCCTGTGGCTTCTGGCGTTGTCACCATCATCATTCCTTCTTTTCCCGTTGGTCTGTTGTTGGTGGGAGTTGTCCATACGCCTCGGCTTTTTAGCCTCATTGGCCTCCTCGGCCACTATATAGGCTCGGGTTATTGCCTCAGCCTTTCGAAAGGTCTGGTGATCATTGTGAACCAAATGCTTAAAAAAGGCGTCAGGCTCGAAAGCTGATATGAAGATATCAAGCTTGACCTCATCTGTCATGTTGGGTATTTGTCGAGCCTCGGTCGTGAATCTTGGCAAAGAGCTCTTCAGACGCTCATTAGGTGCTTGTTTGATGCGGTGAGGTGTGATGGCTGTTTCTCCTCCCTTTGGCTTGAAGGGAACTGAGTTCTCTCTCTCTCTCTCTCTCTACTTCTCTCTTCTCGTTCTCTCTCTTGGTTGTGCCTCTATCTCTTCTCTCTAGGCAGCTGCAATGGTTGAGGGGAAGGAGAGTAAGAGGCGGCTAGGGTTAAGAATCTAAGGGGAGTAGGGAGGGAATTATGGTTTTTAGGGGGAAAAGGGTTTTGTTTTTCCTTCATTTCAATTATGCCTCAATAATTTATAAAATGAGGAGGGAATCAATTTTAATGTCCTAATAAGTTCATTTTTCAATTCTAATTACATATATATGCTTTGTCTAAAATTTATTAGACTTTAATCAATAAAATAAAATACCGAAGATATTTTTCCTGTTTATTGAATAAATCATCGAAATGTCCTTTCGAAACTTTTACGACTCTAAACTTGACCAAGGCCCCCAAAATGTTGGAACCGGTATAAAATTAGGCTTAGGAGTAGTGTTGTTAAATGTGCCGTGCCGTGTTGGCATGAGATAAATATGTCCCTACATAGCACAGCATGTGGCCGGGTGTGTATCCGGGCTGTGCTGACTTAGGCACAACTATTATAAGTAAATAAAAAATATACAAAAAATAAAATTAAACAAAGTAATATAAAATAATACATTATATTTTATTTATTTTGTCAAATATTTTTAATATGACAATTTACAACAGTAGAAAAAATATATCTAGTAATGGCTCAGTTATTGTCGAACTTCACTTATATTTTCATTATTGTTATTTCTGAAGTCATCATCTTTAATGAAACTCAAAATGATCAGATTTTTGATACGATTTTTTGTGTCTAATTAATTCTTAAAAATGATATACATTTGTATCTAATGAATGTTGACTATGATGATACTATACTTATTGTTAGGACTACGAGATCTCGTGTTATTGATGCGAGCACTAGAAATGTATGCTCGTTAGCTATGCACTGCTAGAATGTTTTCTAGGGGTGGCTAGAACTAGAAGTAGTAGTCGTATTTAGGATAGGTTAAAATTCTAGTATTTTAGAACCACCGTCAATATATATATATATATATATGTACATACATATATATGGTGTAACCTATGTGGCAGTATCGGAATAATTTTTTATATCCCTTCACTACCGAAATTAGGAAAATTATATATCATAAATAATAATTATGTTACGAAATGATAATATTAAAAATAAATTGCAGTAAAAATTAATAAAAAATAATTTAATTATGTTAGTATCACAATATCACTTGTTATGTAAAAGAGAGAGAGTAGAGAGATGTTTGTGTTGGTAGAAGAGGGGGCGAGTGTATTTATAGTATTATTTATTTAATTAATTATTTTTATATAAAATAAAAGGGGGCGGTGTCCGGCACGACACAATTTTTGCTGCAGGCCGGCTAAACCATGGGCTGGCACAAACAGAGAGTTGGGCCGTGATAAACATAGCTTAAAACTGTTTATTACAGCCGTGTCCAGCATGGTGTGTGACAGGCTGAGTTGTGCCGTGCTGTGCCACTAGCAGCATGGCCCAATTACCGCCTTTACTCAAGAGTAAGAACAATGATAGATTGTGATTCTGAGATTTCCAATATAGAGACATTGTACATAGAACCATCCAACTTTATGTGCATAATTTATGCGGTGGCCAATGCAATCACAATGAGTAAATTTATGAGGTTAACGATTTCCTAAGTGATGACTGCCTCTAGAGTCATGATTACCCTGTTAAAAACTACCTTTAGAGTCCTGTCCTCTTCCACTAGTGCATAGCACCATGAGCAACAAGTGCACAGTAGTCTCCATTAGGGGAATTGGAGAATATTTCAGACTTTAATGACGTGACAAAAGAAATTAGAGAACAATCCAAGCATGACAAAAGGAATTAGAGAACCGTCCAAGCGCAGGGATACTTCTTGCAAACCAACACTTCATGAATGTAGCACACTAAAAAGACATGTTTGAAACTGGAGCATAATGAAAGGAACCCTTAATGATATAGCTTTGCAATGCACAGCCTAGCAGGGCCATAGAAGAAATTCGAAGTGACAATTTCCTTCGGTAACAGGGCCGATATGGCCAAATGTCCTGCACAAAAATAGAGGAAAACTAAAACCGACATCAGCTTATGGAAGAAAATCACAAATTCTGGCCACTGAATAACACCATCGACCATGGTCATGGTCACCGGTTACCCAGCACATCTGGGGCACCAGGAACCACCATGACAAACACAACAAAGACAGAAAACCACAACACAGATTGTACTGCAGTGAAGAACTCAATCAATGCCGACCAGTATCAATGCAAACCATCTCAGATGGCTCTAATAAGCTTGTGTGGGCCATCTACAATGTGATTTTATGGGTTACTTGCTTTGCTCTAGCATTCTCTCTCTTGCTCTCTCATTGTCTTCTACAACTACTATCTTTATTTTTGTTGCAGGAAAAAAATTGAGTGCGGGAGACATGAAATCCTACTGCTCTCTGATATAAATTACGGTTTTTATGAATGTGGGGGAGAACTGATTGCTTCTTTCTTTTCTTTTCTCTTTATTATATAGAGTGGTAAATTGTTACAAATATGGATGGATACCAAATCACTACAACAAAGGAAGGGATGCAAAATATGGAAGCATAATAACGTTTCCTTGATTTTTGCTGATCATGTTTTTGCCTAATATACTAAATTCCATATCACTCGAAAAGTGTAAATGGTTAAATTGATTTTTTATACATCATGTTAATATCACTTGACATTAAAATGTGATAAATTTGACCTTTTCTGCATAATATGAACTGGTACTAAAATAAAGTTTCCAGAATAAAACTAGAAAAACTAAAAATGAAGAATAAAATTGGGAAGAAGAACTGAACATTTTTTTATGGCATTTTGTCACAAAAAAATGATTCTGCTCCATTGAGTTGCAGAGATTTCTAGAGTCGTTGACACTGCTCATTTCTGTGTTACTCCCAACACTTGTAACAGAAAACTCTTTCTAGTTATTGCCTAATAACAGAAAAATGTTGTAAGTACTTAATCTGTGTCTCTTCTTAGCTGATGGAGCTTCCTTCGTAGGAAGCCCAAAAGCTCAAAATCAAATCAAGACATAAGTAAAAATACATCTTGTCATCTACTTAACGTTTTTTAAGGTCGTTGTATTTTTATTGCTTTGTCTTTGTTGATTACTTCACTGAGTATTGTCTTTTGATGTTGGACATTGTGTCAAAACGTTTTGCTAATCTGGTAATTGGGTCCTTTTTCTGCCATTTTTATCATTCACTCAAGTTGTTTGGAAGCTGATATGGCTCTGGCCTGTTGTATATCGCTGTACTGGAAAAAGGAGAGGGGAGAGGAAAGATTGTCTAAAATTGACTAATTTAAATGGAGTTGTCCTTGCCCTTGTCCTTTCCACTTCATTTCTTTTTGAGGGTTGATGGCGACTTGAATGAGCACATTCCCTTGCACTGCATTTTCTTGAAGGTCCAAATTCAGCCTGAGCTGAGGAAAACTGACGGTCATACTTCGTGACAATGTAGAATAGATCACAATGATGGGAGTAGATCAATTGTTTTTAGTCTTATTCAAGAGTAATCAATTTTTTTTGAATGCAAGTCATGAGAGATTTGAAGCAGTTTTAGAACTGTTCTTGTTGGCCCTTCAAAACCTATCTGATTCCAATTTGTGAGATAACAATAGTTCATGCCTGATCCTCGTTTGTGCTCATGCCTATCTGATTCCTATCTGCTCATGCTTGATTCTCGTAATTTATGTGGAGATGGTTGTGTGCCAATATTGAAACATGTTTGATTCTTTTAGATAGAAAACTGCATTGCTGGGTGGGAAAGAAATGGTGTCAGATATACATGGTCTGTCCACACAAATGTGTTGTGATGAATTCAAATTTGGTACTCACTACATGCTTAAGGTTAGTTTAGCAGCTGTTGAAGGCTATCTGTTCCTTAATTTATTTAGTACCAGATTTTATGTACGTTGTGACAACGTTGGCTGGTTGATGCCATTAGATTTTGTTTTGTATTCCTTTTTGAAGCAGCCCCCATCCTTCCCTTCACTGACACAAGGAAGAAATTAACAGTGTGAACTCATGAAATAGAAGGCATCTGCATTGGTATAGTTTGAGATCTTGTCAGAAATGTTTATAAAATTTGTTCAAATAGGACTTTTGAGTCGTTCACAATCCGATACTAGTATTTGGAGATTTCATTGTCAATCTTCTTCCCTGCCCCTTTGAGATGGAAGTGCATCCGTAAATGAACAAGCTTTCATATTGATATTCTTTTGCAATACTTTGCAGATTCTGGCTTGTCTCTGTGAGAAACATGCTTTGATACAATGTTCTAGAAAATCAGAGCCAACTCTTTTCCATGTTCTATTCTTGTTCTCTTTTCTCACTTTCTCATTCTCTCAGTGGCCTTTTGTGGGGCACAGAGGGAAGAACCAAAGCTGTTTTCATCCAGTTTTGAATCTGGAACTGTGCATCTGGTGGATTCTCTGAGCTCTTCTTGGCTGATAGATGCAACTACTTTTTTGTCTCCCTTTGTATGCTTGCTACTCAATATCATTCTGTTACTCCACTTGATTTGTTTTTCACTTTATTAGGTTTTCCATGATATTGACATTTAAATGCTGGTGATTTATTCATTTTCTTGACCATGTGTTTGTTAGGTTTCAATGATATGGATAGCGTATATGCATCACCTGATGATTTTACGGACATGAGGAATAGGGAGAAGACGAGAGGGCTTCATCTGCTGGAGTTCTTTGTCCATTGTTGCCATGAAATTGGGGTAATTAAATATCTTACTAAGGGCTGTAGCCTCTCTGTTGATGCACTTTCCTTGGATTGGTATTGCTCCATAAATTCAACATACGTCATCTATTATGCCTTTTATATGTTGGTTGTTACCTCCTGTGCATAATTGATTGCTATGGTTCTGTTTCTCCATAATGTGATGGGCGTAGGTTGCTTGTGAAGCATGGATAAGGCAAGGTGATCCGAAAGAAGTAATCTGTCATGAGGTCAAGCGAGTTCAGCCTGATTTTCTTGTTGTTGGATCCCGGGGCCTTGGACCTTTCCAGAGGTACACCAAGAAACTGCATTTACGGACAGAAATGACTTCTGATTTCAAAACTCCTATTATCTCCCCCAACCCCCCCCCCCAAAAAAAAAAAGAAAGAAAACAAAAACAGCACATCTGAACGAGTGTTGGGGATGACAAGTGATTTATTGTCCATTCTATCCTGGTACTACATTTTTTTGGGTTTAATAGAAAAAAGAGAATTGTTATAGCTGCTTGTTTTGCAAGTGTGCAGTTCACTCTCAGATTTAACTTTTTTGCATCTACAGGATGTCTTGAGCACTCATTGTAAATAATCCCCAGTACAACCTTCTCTAATATTCATATCTGATTTATCAAATTTAACCATCAAGAAATTCTTTTGCTTTGCATGACATGCTTCATCCTGTCATGTCCATCGTGACTGGCATACCTGCTCTTTGATAACATGAAGGTTTGTTTGCAGACTTGTTTGCTTGAAATCCTTGGATTCCGCATCCTTATTATGATACTTTTAAGGGCAACATATAAATTGGGTAACTAGTTACTGGTGCAATTGACTTTGATCTCCACCCACTCCCTTCTCCTACTCAGCTATCATAAAGAGCAAAAAATGCCCAAACATTCAGCTTTGTGAAAAACTTCTTCTATCCTTCTCTTGTGCAATGATGTTGACTAACATCCTTGAAGAAAATTAAAATCGGTGCTAATAAGGAGCCAATATCCAATCAAACCAAACTGAACAATTTATTAACTTTTTCCCTAAAGTACAATATAGAACTGTCCTATATAAAAATGCATCAGCTTAAAAAATATCCTTGTCTTTTTACATATTGTAGAGTTTTCTCAATACTTCTTCAAATACTTGTCATGCAGTGAATAAAATTTCTTGCAGGAACTTAATTGTGACATTTTAATGCATGTAAGAGTGGTGTTATAAAATTTTAGACATGTAATAGTTGTATAATTCAGAAATTGCAGGAATCATATATAGTTTGGTGAAATTTCATTACTTCTTTTCAAATCTAAGCATGCGGGGAAAGATTAATGAAATTTTAGAACATGCAAGCATATATTTAAAGATTTAGAACATATTGGAATATTATATATGAAAATCAAAGCATATAAACGCATATAAACAAGAATTTAGAACTTGTTTGGGCCTTAGCTCAGGAAACTTGTTGAGAAACATAATGCATGTGGATTAATAGCATGAATTTTATAAAAATTTCAGAGAATGGGGATGAGAATTTATGCATGCAAAGTCTCAATACTTTACATATGAAATTATAAGATGTATAGGTATTTAAACAAATTTTTCTCAGGGTGTGCATGAGTGGAAAATGTAGAAAACTAGCTTGTCAAATCATTATATGTGAACTAAGGGCGTGAACTTTATGAAATTTACCAAGGATGGGAATGAGAGTTGTGCATGTGGAGGAAAAACAATTTAGTTACGAAAATATAACATATATGAGTATTTGGAATAATAAATGTTCAAGGAAGTAAAGAAGAAAGAAGGCTTAGGTGCAATTGCCTTGACTTCAAATTTACCAAAATCTTCCTTGTATTCACTTCAAATGACCTTCTCTAGCCTTTCTCTCTTCTCTTCTTGTCCTTCTCTCTCTTTTTTTAAAAGTTTGCAGAAAATGACCAAAAATTAGTCGGACGTGACTTTTATAAAAGATTGGCACTTGTGTGCCCGTTAGGTGCGCATTAGGCGCTGCGGAAAAATATTGTGGCGCACAAGCATCACTTTATGCGCACATTAGGCGCTGGTGCACACCCCTAACGGGTACAAGGGGTTGTACTCCTTTGCTGAAGGGAGCACACCCCTAACGGGTGGGTAAAGACTCCTTCAGAGCATAGCCCTCGGGTTATTACAAGTAATAGAAAAGAATTAATTGGATGAATAAACATGACTATGGTGCTTGTCCTTCCTGTGGTCTGCACCTGAAGACAAACTTGATAAGCATCATTAATTCCCATAAATGGCCTAACTGGTGCATGTTATCATCAAAATAAACTGAATGCATTGGGTCTGTATGCTTTAATCCCTTTTCTGACATAGTTTCTATAAGCAGCGATGAATAGACACCTGACCTAGTTGCTGTCAGCTTGGTTGTGGAAATGAACTTCCAATCATACTTCACATTAGGCTAAACACATTGTTGGCCTAGAAAGGAGATTTAGAATTGGAGCTTCAACCCAAATTTCACTAGTCAACAATTCCTTCAAAAAAAAAAAAAAAAAATTGAAACTTCGAGCGCACATTTTATGAACAATAGGCACGAATGAGTTTCCTTGTTTTTAAAGATCCACTGACCCTTCCCTGACACAATTCTTTTATGCCACTCTTAAATTTAATGATGACACTTGTACGTGCATATATGGGATAGGTTCAAAAGTAAACTTTCCAATTGGTAGTTGCTGCAGCTCTGGGTTGCCTGAAATAGGAGTCCTTAGATAACATATCCAGTGTAGTGTCTCATTGACATTATTTATCGATCAACTAGCTGTCTCCTATCCATTTCCGGCATACTTCAATTTCCCTTCACTAGATGAGCTTCTGATTTCTTGATATAACCTCCCCATTTCTTCTTCCCTTTGGGAGTTATCTGGGTTCTCAGCATTTGAAGTGTCTTGATTTCTCATCTCGTGCTGCTGAGTTGTATTAGGTATCTGATTTGCTTCTGTAGCTTCATCTGCCCAATTATATCTAGGGTGGCCTAGTGCACTAGTTTCTTTCATTGTAGTCTCTAGGAGGTTAAATGTATGCAATCTTGCCCCTACATTATAAAGATATTGTTATGTGATTTGAACCCATGATCTTAGCCTCTGTTGGTTTGTCACAAAATATTTATTAAATGGAAAATATTTGCAGATTGTTTTCCACATTTTTTATGGAAAATATTTCCAAAGAAAATAATTTTTCATTGTAATATTTTTTTAGACGTTTGGCCTGTTTAAGAAAACATAGTATCACCCAAAATCAATCAACGATAATAGATGTATTTGTTTATTGATTGTGATAATATTTTTGGGACGATAGTGATATTTCATTGTCAAGAAAATATTTACATTTACTGTTGATCACCCTTTAATATGTTGACATTTTGTTTTATTGGTGGGGTTAGAGACACTGTTGGTGAGTGACCAATGATGTGGTTGTGGCCAGCAACGACTAGCAATCGTTGGCTGCAACTAGCTAGATGTGGTCAGGATGATCCATTTGGCAACTGATGGGGCCGCTCAAGGTGTCGCGCTGGTGACCAGTGACGAGGGTTAGGGATGTTAATGACCGATGAGAGGTGGAGTTGTCAGGGCGTTGGTGAGAAGCAGGCCATGGTCTAGCTGTGCCAGCCGAAAAAATGACTATGGCGGCCAAAGACGGCACTTGGCGACAGGGTCAGAGTTGATGGCTGGCGGCCAACGTTGGTGGCTTGAGGCATCGCATGTTGGTTGGTGATTGATGGCAGTTGGTGTGCCTTTTGTTGACAGATGGTGGCAGTTCGAGGCATCACTAGAAGGTGACCCAGTGTTGGGGCATTAGAGACTAATAGTATTATCTTTGGGTAAACATTTTTATTAAGAGGTGTCGGTGGTTATTAGTAAATAGTTGTTGAGTTCCTGAAAATAACTACCCTTCTTGAAAGGATGATGTTTTCCGAAATTTAAGCTTATATTTTCCTTTGGCCTGGAAAATATTTCCTGCTTACTATTTCCTTGCACGCCAAACTATGGAACATATTTTTCCATGTGCACCAAACACCGGAAAATGAATAAAATATTTTCCAGTAAGTTATTTCCCAACAAACATATGGAGCCTTAGTATGTGGCTGTAAGAATTGATTGAAACCACTCTTGTGCTTATTTATCCAGGAAGAATTAATACCAGCTGAGTCACTGGACCACTGAGTTTTTTAGTTGCAGTTGATTCACTCCCACTTTCAAGCTGAATTCAGGAGCTACTTATGGCCTAAAGTTCCAATCTAATTCCATCTTTTTCTTCTCTTTATCCTAATTTCTCACACTCCGTTGAGGCCTGCCCCTTTTTTTCTGAGCTGGCTGCACAATTTGCTAGGCGACTAGGAGATACTATTGGCATCTGAGCTAAAGGTTCTCATTTCCTTGCCATTAATACATGGAGAAGCACACTACCCGAAATCTCTCTAATGCCGAGAGAAACCATCCTCCCAGTCTAACGGACATTTTGATTGCTTTGAGACACATCTTGATGTTGCTATGAGTATTACCTAAATCTGTCTCATGTCATCAATGTTGGTGATGATTGAATAGTTTCTATCTCCTGGTGGTCTTGCATGATTTTTTTTGTAGCTCAAACAACTAACTCTGCCACCTCCCCACCTATGAGTACAACTGTTAGGTGTATTTCAGACCTTAGCTCCATATGTTACTGCCAAAAACATGGAAGAATTGAAATCTTTTATGTCTCTATTTGCAGGGTTTTTGTTGGGACCGTAAGCGAGTTTTGTGTGAAGCATGCCGAGTGCCCCGTCATTACAATCAAGCGGCCTGTGGAGGAGACACCTGAAGACCCTATAGATGACTGATTGTTCATGCACTATGTTAGTGGTTTATTTTTATCTTGGTGAGGTGTTGTGTTAAATATTAGGTGAAAAGAGCGACTATTTGTGTATCTGATATCTTTGTTGCATGGATGAAAAGTTGGGATTGGCTGCTTTGCCTGAGTTCTGGGATTTCGCTCCAAGATGATGATTTGATAGTCTTCACTTATGCTGAAGATGAAGAAACAATGTAGATACTAGAATCTTCCAGATTGCCATGGTTCGCCTGCAAATATTTCTGTTAGGTGGAGAGTTCAGCTTGGTATTTGGTGAATTGGTATTCTTATTGTGTCAACTGGTTGATGCTGATTTTTTTGTTGTGTTGCTTGACCTGCATTTGAGCTGGATTGAAGACAAGTGGTTCATATTCAACGTCTTTCACTAGGTAGTGTTGTCCCTGAGTTTGTTTCTCTAGGATCCTTGGCAGACTTACCACTGGACAAACTGCAGAGCCTAAACTTGCTCCTCGAATTTGTTCTTTGTATCCCCCGATTAATAAAAGAGCCCTAAATTGACGCTTTGGAAAATGACTGCGGAAAGTGCCAAGTTTTCCCGAGTAATCATACCCCTTAGGAATATGATATATGACCCAGAACATCTAAGATGACAGCTAATCTGAATGGTGGACAACCGCCCTAACAGAGCGTGGCCTTGCTCTCACATTGATTCTCACACACCTTTAAATCCCAAGTGCCTTAGCACCATGAAGGGCAACCAAAATAAAAGGGTTGAACAAAGGAGTGATAAATTAGAATCCAATCTAAACACTGGCACTCAATGAATCCCTGCAATTAAAGAGACTCGTAAATTGTTCGGTCACTAGTTGATTATTATGATATTTGAACTCAGAGACTTGCAATACTCTGCCTATGCCATAGAAGTCCAGAGTTTGCCTTTTGGTAAAATCTCATCCTCCCCACGAAACTCCCCTTGGTGTCTAGTCTTTCAATTCCCTTCCTCTCCTTGTTAGGTATTTTTGCTAATTTTAATGTTAGAGTATACTTTGGAGAGTTAGCTTCAAAATTTTTGAAAATTTTATTTTAATTTGTGATGTATAAAATTTGAGTTAAAAAGTCTAAGGGTTTGCTGAAATTTAGATCGAAAGTATGTATCATTGGTACTATTTATAGGAACGAGCTAAGAACTTTTTCTATATGATCTGACACTTGCAACAAATCACTAACAAGCCAATGTGGTAAACCTAAGGACTCATGACCGATTCAGTCAAGTTTCTCGTGACGTTCCTTCTAAGAACTTCCCATTGAATAATGAGGGCCAATTGAGGACGTATTCGTTATTAGTTTTGGACGTAGGTACGATGTTGTAAAGTCGCAGGACATGTCTTAAATGTTTAAGTCCCTATGATACAAATTCAAAGGCTAGCCTCGTTGGGTTGACACCCCTTTCTCACAATCTTTGACTTTAAGAAGGAAGTTGAAGAGCAAGAAAGCCACCTCAAAGATAACTCATTCTAGAAGTCACCTGTTGTTTGCATGTGTACCACCAACCTATCTCCTTGCGCTTGGAAGACCATTTAAACTTTGGGGACAAGAATGAAACTCGGAAAAGAATTAACCCAAATACACTTGGGATTCTAAACTCTTATTTTATTAAGACGAGGGATGGTACAGTAACACCCCACATACCCTTCTAACTAAATAGGTATTCGCATACTTGTTAATTAATCAAAATTAAAGACCTTTTTTTGTTATGCAAAGACCTTTCTTCCACGACAAAGATGGAAGAGAGGATTAAGAGAATGGAGAAGTAGGTCTTTCGAGGAGACTCCTCCAACCCATACCCTAATATGCAAGACTCCATTCACTTCTAACATATGGAGGCACACTCTTTTCCTAAAATTTAAAATGCCTATTTTGGGATTATACCACTTTTGCAGCTTACTTGGTTTTCAAAACTTGGGGACGTTGCCCGATGTCTCTATTTCCCTTAAACATCGAAAAGAGATGTCAGAATTTAATTCGACATGTTAAGACCAAATTTCATCATGTCATTTTGAGAATTAACTGATTAATTAGTATCTGAGTTTTTCTCCTACCAAAAAAAAGAGAAAACTACCTTTGTACATTATTAGGTTCAAGCAGGCTCCTATTAGGTGGCTCAAGCGCTTTCTCAACCCCCTAAATACAGCCTCTTGAAACATTTCAAAGCTCACTAATAAGGCAAAATTGAATGCCCTCATGGTGACTACCAACTAAGCAACTTTTCAAGTTGATCCAACAGTATCCCAATATATTATTGGAGGCAGAGGCAATTATTGGTCATATATTGTTGTGGAAGAAGCAAATGATGTGAAT
>JAOVVI020005347.1:5731-16607 GCA_028571085.2 Nepenthes alata
CTTACTTATCAAAAAAAAAAAAAAAAAAAAAAACCATCATGCCAGGCCGAGTCATTGTTGGGTGAAGGGTTTGTGTGGCAGAAGAGGAGAAAGGTGGACACAGTAGGAGAAGAAAGAGAGAGGAAGGGCACGCACATAAAGGACAGGGAAAATGCACAGTTCAGGTATCTCAGAGCTTCCTTTTGTCAAATCTTCTTGGTATTAAACTGAGACAGTATCCCCTCACCATATATATAGTTTATTCCAGAATCTGATATATTTTGCATGTATACTTTATATCAGTAAGTTTGTATGAAAAATGGGTGGGGTCTAAGACCTGGTAGGTCAGTCCATGTGTGATACCATAGTGTTTTGAGACCCTAGTGGGTCGATATATATGTGGAGACAGGAGAGTCCAAGATCCTAGTAGGTTGATATATGATGGCCGAGAGTTACATGTCTAAAATACAGTCGATATTAAAAATAGGATGGCCGAGAGCTGTAGGTCTAAAATGTTTCCAGGCTGATAGCCAATAATATGAGATGACCAAGAATTGTAGACCTAAAATGTAGCCAGATAGATAGCAAATAACATGAGATAGTCAAAAGTTGTAGGCCTAAAATATAACTGAGCTGATAGCCAATGACATGAGACAGTCGAAAGTTACAGGCATAAAATATAGTTGAACTGAAAGCCAATGATGTGAGATAACCGAGAGTTATAGGTCTAAAATATAGTCGAGCTGATATTCAATGATATGAAATGACTGAAAGTTACAGGCCTAAAATGTAGTCGAGCTAATGGAGCCAATGATATAAGATGGCTTAGATCTGTCAGTCTAAAACGTAGCCGTTATGATATGCAAATTTGAATTCTGTTTGCCATTGGCCTTTGTATTTGTGGGTACGCCATGAGCTTTATTAATGTGAGTGTGCCCTGGCCTTTGATTATATGCCGAGATTTCAGAGCATGATTTGTTATGAGTTCATATCAGTTGGATGGTATAATGAGATTCTACTTTGGGTGTGCTGATGATTTGGCTTCTGATATCAATGACTTAAGATTTATATATGTCATCTATTTTGATATTCGTTTATGCATTCTCCCTCTGATTTACATATGATGTTTTGTGCATGTTTATGACGATAGTTGTTAAGCTTCCTGTTCACGTTTTTATATTTTTATCTCTTCAGATTTGTAGAGGGTCAAGATACTTTGTTAGAGTTAGACGACAACTGACGTATTGTCACGTGATTTGGTAGGTTGTGCATCTGTTACAACACATATGGCATTGGTTATATTTCTTTATTATTCGGATTGAGTCAATTATAGGTTTTGTTATTTTTGGATAATGAAAAATCAGCCTAAAGTAGGCCTTGAATTGTATAATAGGGACCGTTCAATTTAGTATATATATATATAATGTAGTTGAGTTGTTGTCATATTTGGATATCTTTCTTACGATATTTTAGAGTAGGTCATATTTATATTATCTGATAAAGTCCTGTGGGTGTTTGATTTTGATGGGTCCTATTTTTGGGATTTGACCACACCCAGATTTTTAGAATTTTTAGTTTTATGCATAATAATTAATTAGACCTACTAAGTTTTTGAGCGTGATAGTATGGTATCAGAGAAAAAGTAATAGGGCTAGGCATTTTGGATTATTCTGGGTAAATAATTGATTGAGTGTTTGGATAAGATAAGTACTACCCCTGCCAGATAGTAGAAAAAATCAAGTTATAAAGGCTCGGGTTTAAATCGAAAGGTTGACCATTTGGTTACGAAGGGTCACCCAAGTGACATGATGGGTGGGATGATTCGGTTGTAGAATAAGGATTTATCAGCTATGAGGAGTTTGGCAGAATTGTGAATCTATTTTGGGATTCAGTTGATCCAATTGAAGTAGAAAATTGGCTGTAGAAGATAAAGAAAGTATTTAGAGATCATCGATTACCTTGACAAAGTCTATGTGAGGTTCGCCTCGTATAGATTGGATGGCGAGGCTATTGGATGAATTGAAAGGTTGATCATTTGGTTACAAGGGGTCGCCCAAGTGACATGATGGGTGGGACAATTCAGTGGTAGAATAAGGATTTATCAGCTATGAGGAGTTTGGCAGAATTGTGAATCTGTTTTGGGATTCAGTTGATCCGATTGAAGTAGAAAATTGGCTGCAAAAGATGAAGAAAGTATTTAGAGATCATCGATTACCTTGACAAAGTCAATGTGAGGTTCACCTCGTATAGATTGGGTGGCGAGGCTATTGGATGGTGGGACTCCCAACACCCCATCTTAGACAGGGATGATGAGGAGATCCCCTAGGAGGTCTTCCGAGAGATTAAACTAGAGAGTTCAGTAGGCCAATTGAGGCAAGACAGTTCTCTGAAACTACCTTAAGAGAAGTTAGGAATGGTTATTGTGTTTGGATGAAGTACAGACGACACGTCAAGAAAGGAAGTAGTTAACAGGGCAGGTGGATCTGTTCTTGGCCTAGGCTTATACTGTTCAGAAAATAGAGTTGCATTAGGAGTTTGTGCTACGAATTCTAACTTTAGAAGGCAGAGAACAATGATGGAAGGAGGCCATGGGTACGACAATTTCCTCCGCCTTCTTTGTGTGGGGAATCTGTGAAGTTAACGGTAGACAATCTCTACCAGAAGAAAGGATAAAGAAGTACAAGTCTACTAATCTTGTGATTGATGAGGTGGGGGAGTGCTGGTCTAATTTCATCAGTAACAACGATGCTAATCATCTGAGGATTTGAAGCTACGATAGGAGTGAAAGGGAGATTCTAGGGTCATCCATGTTCACTTGTTGCTGTGATCAAGTGAATAATTGTCTCCGCAAATTCATACTGAAGAATTCATGGACAACAAGCATGAGGTCCAGCCTCCTAAGATAGCATTCAGGAAGAAGTTGAAGAATTTGAAAGATCTTTTGAAATAGGTCGGAAGTTGACTTTGATGCACAGCTCTTGAAGCTATCTTTATTTTCTCCCTATTTGCGGATGAGGCCAGAGAGCCCAAAAATCTCTGCAGGGACTTAAAAATTCAATCTAAAAGAAGTTGGGGCCCTCCAAATTATGATCATATAGCAAAGTATTGGACCAGGACTTGTTGATCGAGCAGGAGTAGCTTTAGGAGAAGTATTTCCAGAAGTAGTCAGAGTATCGATGTCAAAGCTCAAACGATAGATTTATTTATTCTTTAGATGACAAACTAAAGGAAAGTCAGATGAAACAAAATCTTCTTCCTCGAGGTCCCAACTTGGGGTTAGTCGGCAAGTTTTGTGAAGGGAACACTCGAGGCGAGTTTGCTTTCATCAGAATGGATCACGTTTCAATTGCATCCAGATAGGCTATTTGTTAGAGGATTACCCATATCCCAGGTGGCTGGATTTCAGATATTCAGATAGGAGTCAGATGATTCCACACAAAGCATTTACAGTTGTAGCTCATAATGCTAGAGTCGGTTTCTCAATTGTGGAAGAGGATTAGCTTAAACAACCTAGTATTGAAAGTTTTAGTTGCTATTGAGACTATGCCAAAATTTTCACTAATTTTGAGGACTCTACCTAGAAGGGTCTCATTGGAATTAAGAGAAAGGAAGTAGCTTATGCCATGGTTAATTGGAGGATGTTTTAAACTGGGTATTGCCATAGAATGCTCATATGATTTTGGTGAAGAAAGATGGTTCGATGAGGATATGAATTGATTACTAGATTTTTCTTTTGACCGCTCATTGTGGATCTGAAGGAGGTTGAAGTGATGGAAAATGAAGAGAAGCCAACTGATGTTTGAGAGGTGCAATGTCCCTTAGGTCTGGCCGAATAATGGGCGATATGTCGAGAACCCTCAAAAATTGCTTCACCCCGATAGAAGCAAAAGCAATTGGTGTTCATACAGATTAAAGATTATGAAGAGAGCTTCCAAGAGTCAAAGATAGATTGACGATGGTATTGGCTTTTGTTGATCCTTGATGGATCAAGAAGATTGATAGCATTCAATGATGGTCATAAGAGAGATCTAGGTATGTTTGGATTTAGCAGGGTCGGGCGCATCATACAAGGAAAAGTTTGGGATACAATGCAGTCTAGAGGATTTTACGTGGAGATACTATGGTGTAGATGCCTATGAGAAGATTGGACAAGAGGAATTTTTCCCCTTGTTGCTCAGATTGGAATTTGCAATAGGCTCCTATTTGCAGGAGAAGCTCTTATTAAGATCAGGTGAATCCCCTTTTAGGATGAGCCATCTTGAAGTTGGGCACGATCAAACAGGCAACCCTGAGCCTACTGTACAAAGTGCTTTTTTTATTACACGTTCTAGATGAGGTGTGGTTTTAAGAATTCTCTCATTAGAGCCTTGACTGATTAGATGAAAGTTTGGGGGCAACTGATGTCATTAGCAGCTATAGTTAAGTTGGAGTGGTCTGAGTTAGAAAGTAATGTTGGAGACTCTCCACCTAGTGGAGTGGAAGGCAAGCAAAATATGGAACATAAGATCATGGCTTATGTGGCAAGGTGTATCACGTTCCTAAAGGAAGAAGTCGAGAAGATGAAGAAGCCTTCGAGACTTTGATTTGGTTCTGCCTCGAATAGTAAAGGAATTCATGGAATTCTGGATGAGGATGAGATCGTTGATGAAGTCGGCTTATTGCTTGCTAAGATTTGATGTAGAAGATGGGCTAGCTAATGAAGTCGGCTCATTGCTTGCCAAGATTTGAGACAGAAGATGGGTTAGTTGATGAAGTCAGCTCAAGATGTCATTCCCGAGATTCGTTGTCAACACATTATCGAGATGAGAGGATAGCAAGGTATTCTAGTTTCAAGGCTTCTAGCTATGATATAAGGTAGATGATTGATCAGAGTGGCACAGCAAAACTGTGTGGTCACACGGCTATCAGTCATAAGATTTGATTTGAGACTTGAAGTAGAATATTAGACTTGTAATCTAATTTAAGGTGTGATATGGATGGTCAGATATTTCTAAAAGTATCTAGAAGAAAAGAATTTTGAGTATTGGAATCAAAGGGTAATTTGAAGATGAGGTCCATTGGAATCTTCAAAGTTTTTTTGGTAAGTAATTAAGTGCATTAAAATTTAAAGAAAATATATAAAAAAATTATATTCTTTACCAAGTGTTTTGCCGACTTGGGAAAAGAAACATAGAAAGAATGGAGTACCCTAAGACCATGACAAAAGTCGTTAAGAAATAGGATTACAATAATATTCTATCACTGTAAAGATAAAACCCAACCGACCATAAGTGATGAATACCTAACCGGCCATTGTGAAGGAAGAATCCAACTCGGCAAACAAGCAAAAGGCCTAACCGAAGAGCAAAAGGCCAAACCGGCCTCAAATCCAAACCGGCCTCAAATTCAAATCGGCCTCAAATCCAAATCAGCCACAATCCAATTCGGCAATAGATTTGCCAGGTCAGCAAGCTAAACCGAATTGCCTCAACACCACTGCGCAGTCTCATTTACAGATGAATACAGGCCTCATCAACAGGCCACACCGGCCTAAAATCCAATTCGGCAATGGACAAGCAATTCGGCCGTAATTCCAAATCGACTCTTGACACGCCCTGTCAGCAAAGCCTAACCGGCCTCAAAGCCAAACCAGCCTCATGTCCAAATCGGCAACCTCAATTCCAATTCAGCATTTGTCTTGCCAAGTCATCAAAGCAAATCGGCCTCAATTTGAAATCAACACTATAAACACAAGTCCAAATCGGCACTTGAAACGCACGTCGAAATCATTAATTAAAGCACAGGTTGAGATTGGCAACCTCAAGTCCAAATGGGCAATTGATATGCCTAGTCACCAAAGCCAAACCGGCCTGAAGTCAAAATCGGTATTTGACCCGTAATTCCAAATCGGCACTTGAAATGCAATTCGAAATCGATAAATTACTCGCAAGTCCAAATCGGCACCCTCAATTCCAAACCGGCAATTTAATATGCCATGTTAGCCAAGCCAATCCGCCTCAAAGCCAAACCGGCCTCATAAACGCAATTCCAAATTGGCACTTGAGACACAAATCGAAATTGGCAATTTACACGCAAGTCCAAATCTGCAATTTGTAGCGCAGGTTCAAATCGGCACTCGTAAGTCCACATCGGCAAATGTCATGCCAAGTAAGCAAAACCAAACTGGCCTCAAGTCAAAGTCGGCATTTGGACCTCAAATCCAAATCGGCACTTTAAACACAAGGAAGTCAGCAATTTACACGCAAGTCCAAATCGGTTGCCTCCAGTCCAAATTGGCAATTGAAGTGCCAAGTCAGTCAAGCCAATCCGGCCTCAAAGCCAAACCGGCCTCACTTCCAATCCTCAATTCCAAATCGACAAATGACATACCAAGTTAGCAAAGCCAAATCGACCTCAAGTCAACATCGGCAATTGACAGGCCACGTCAGCAGGCCAAACCGGCCTCAAATCCAAATCGGCAGTAGACATGCCACGTCAGCAAAGCAAAACGGCCACTGCTCCAACAGCTTCCCCCTTCAGCAGCAGCAAAGTAGGACCAACATTCCCCATCAAAGAGCAATATAGCAAAGGGCCTAAATGAAGAGCTAGCCAAGCCCCAGACCCAAAGCCACTAGGCTCTCATGTATGGGGGATCCGAATGTTCTTGGACTTAGATTTTTGCCGTCTCCGAGACTTAGCATACTGCCAGGTACCATCGAGCACGGAAAAAACTTGAGGGCAATCCACTTCTATACCTCTATGGTCATGCCGCAACGGAGAGGTCTTAGAGGCAGCACTGTGGAGACCGGCCATTAATTTTGCCATATTGCTAAATTGAGATGCCGGGAAGGTCATTTTTGCTTCCAACATAGTAGACAGGAAATGAAAAATTACCTTCTCCATGACAGGAGACAAGGAAGCAATGTGAATTTGAGAACCTTCGCCAACCATTAACAGTCTAAGGGCTGCCAAATAAGCGCTTGTGGAAAAGTCCTGATCCTCCTCATCCAAAGAATAAGATGATTTGAATTCATACTTTGTCTCCTCACTAACAGCGCACCAGCAATTGTTTAGGAAACCAAGAACAAGGTCTTCATGTTCAGGATGTAAGCCGGCAAAAAGTTTTTGAGTGATAACATCATCTAGTAATAACTGGAGGGCCTGAAACATTCAGTCAACCACATCAGTCTCAACTTCCTCAGACATGGAAAACTCCTTCATGGGACAATTATCCAGGGAGAGATCATCCGCAACTAGAGGGAGCAAACCCTTCCCAATGTCTTCCTGAACCCCGCCCAGCTGATCAACATCCGATGAACCCCTTAGGCTCACTGATGTAGGCTCAACATGGACAGGATCGGCTAGGAAATACTTGATAGTGAGCCAATTGATTGATTCATTTGTTATATCAAGATCAACAGGCTTAAAACCAGGAGCAGTACCAGGAGCAGAAAAAGGAGCATTGCATGTTAGCTCAATAGGAGAATCTGGCACATACCCAATTTTAGTGTGGATTTCATCATTTGAGATCAAGGCCATAGAATCAGGAGGACCACAGTGTAGCTCCTGCACATCTAAGTCCTCGGAATCTTGGAGGAGCACGAATGAGTTGACAGAGTCAATAACTTCCAATACAGATCCCTAAGCAACTGCGAGATTCAGAGCCGGGGGAGTGGAGGGGAGCAACTGCTCGACAGAAACCTCATGACTCTCCGGAGTTATGACAGCATTCGATGCCTTCATCTGTGCTTCAGGATTGACAACAGAAGCCACTGGATCAGAATCAGAAAACTCAGCATGCCTAACAGACAAACTGTTTAATTTAACTGCTAAAGAATGTCTGCCACTTTCATCCAAGGAAACACCCGGGGTCAAGATCTTGGAAGTAGCACTCTGACGAGCAGGCAAATCCTTCTTTGTGCTCTTCGGGATTGTAGTGCTCCCTTTTCCATGATGCACCGGCCGACAATGGTAGGTAACCTCTATGTCAACAGACAAGGCCGCTTCATTACTACCATAATTTAATCTGATTTTTGTAGGAACCGGAGCATTTTTACATACTTCAACACAAATCCTTGCATAATGCAAACGATCTATCCAAGCTGTACACGAGTCCATTTTGATGGGTTTTCCAACCCCACTTGCGAACCAACTAAGCCCTAACGGGGTCTAGAATTCGATCGGGACTTTGTAAAGGGTAATCCAAACAGGAAATGAATGGAGAGAGTCCTTAGACAGCTCCATACCAGGCACCAATGCTTATGGAAAATGGATTTCTTTCCAAATACCCAGGGGCCTTTAGACAAACAGAGATTCAATTGATCTTTAGACTCAAAACGAAAGAAGAAGAAACCATTCTCATGACCAGCAACATGGCAAATCCTGAATCTGGCCTAAATTCTACGAGCAATGTTGCTAACAGCCAGATAGTGCAATGGAGTATATAGAAGAACCCAACTAGCGTAGCTCCCCATACTTCCTGGCTCTGCCAAATGACCTCAGCCGGAGGAGTAATGGAGACTGCATCCCCATCAATTGCAAGAGGGGGATAAAATTTTAGTGGATGGCAAATACTAGCAACATTGTTCTGGACGACATTAGCCCAGGAGGACGGGGAGATAGAAGAAGCGACACCTGTGGGTTTGGAACAAGAAACAGAATATGGAGAGGCTCGGGCTAGTCAACAGGAGCGACACCAACATAAGGGCCAGCACCACCAGGCGAAGCCTTGTCACCCAGAACTTTGAAGGCGCAAGGCTCCTTAACGAGACCACGGCAATGACCCCCCGGAGATAAATGCGCCAAGAAATTCGTATCAGGGCCTTGGGCAGGAAGCACAATATTCTAGGGAAAGAAAAGGGTCAGCCGAAGACCCTAATGGAGGAGAGAACACAGCCACATGAGAGGTTGGGGTCCGGTAAGAGTCTGAAGGCAGACCCGAGATGCCCATCCTGGCTGGCGTCGACGCAGACACGCCAGAGGGGACCATCAGCAGATTCACAGGTGAAACCTCCAACGAAGGAAGAACATCGACATTTTGAAGTTGACGGGGAGACCGATTAAGGCTCAACGGCGCCCTCTAGAGACCGGCCATAGCCGGTGCTGACGAGGGAAACCCCAGTGCAAAATCAAAATAAAAAATTTTGAAACCTAGTGAGAAGGGAGAGTGCCTCTCTCTAGAAACCCAGAATGCTTCTTTAGCAGATTCCAGAATCTTCCAAGTTTCAGTAGATCAAAGAAGTAGCCTACCAATTAGCCTTACTTCTGAGTTTGATGGATGAACATGATAAGTCCTATGTGATAGGTATAAGAAAGTATGTGAATAATTCTTCGTATGTGCTAGGATTGGAGTCGTTATTGATCAACGATAAGTGTTTTAGGTTGAGGTTGCGGTTCCCATTTTAGGATAGAAAGGATCACGTGTGGAGGATCAAATTTTGGAGGAATCATTTGATCGAGGAAGTGATTTGAGAAGAGAGAAGATGAAGTTTGGGAGAATATTCTCATTTCTTTGATAATTAAGGTAAAGATTGATGTGCATAAATTTTGAGGATGAAATTTTATTAGGAGGGAAGAATATAATATCCAGAATCTCCATTTGATTTATTTTGGATAAAACTAATTATTTTGTGTAATTTAGATATAATGGAAGTTATACATATATTGTAAAATTTTAAAGGATATTCGGATTGGTTAGGTTAGCGCCTGAGGCGCACCAGTGTTGGCGCTCGAGCGCCGATTGAATTATAAAAGGAATGGTAAATTAAAAGAAAAAGAAAATAATAATAATAATAATATATTAAAATGGAGGGAAGGCCAGTGCAGCAGAAAGGAAAAAGAAAGAAAGAACAGAGAAAGGAAAAGAAGGAAGGAGAAGAGAGAGGGAGGCACAGCAGCTGATCACCGGCGAAGGAGGATGGCGGTGCTAAAGTACAGTGGCAAGAGACGCTGGCATCGTCGGCCATCATTTAAGAAATATGGTTGTCTCATGGGAGGAGGAGGATGAATGGGCCAAACAGAGCATCCGTCATCATCATCATTGCCACCACCACCATAGCTGGAGGAGAAACAAAAATTTGAGGTTGGTAAATCCTTCATTTCTCTTTATTAATTCTAATCCATTCCTTGTATGTGCCGATTTTGAGAAGAATTGATTGGATTTGTTTGAGACACAATGGAGCCAAAAATTAGGGCTCTGGCTCTGGTTGAAAGGAGAATGTAATGACCCAGGTTCCAAAAGTTAGTAATTCATAGTCATTAAATTAATATAATCAAGTTTACAATAAATAGATAAAGAAAAAATAATGAGAAAATTTATTTTGGAAGCAAAAACTGGCTCCAGGTCCTGTGCGCCTGAGGCCCTGCCCGAACGGATTTAACAGAATGCATACGCTCAAAGCACGCCGGAGGTGCCACCCGGGTGTGAAAAATAGAATTGACCGCTCTACGTGCACACGACTAGTGCTCAAGAGCGATCATTCGATGAGTCTTGGCGCCCGATGCATGCTCAAGCAGTGTTCGACCGCGCTCGAGAGGTTTTCCACCGACTTAATTCGTGTTATAAATAGGAGAGAGAAGGGAAAATGAGGGGAGGAGAAATGCGAGCAGTGGGAGAGGAGAGGAGAAAGAAGGAAATGGAAAGGATAAAGAGAAGAAAAAATCCGCCAATTCCCGCCCAATCAGAGTAAAGAAAATAATAAATTAGGTAGATGCAAGTATACCTCGGACCTTGTTTTTCATTTTTATCACTTTTGAATATTTCTATTTTGCCATTTATGCTTTGAATCACTTGCTTGCTAAGATTTGTTAAGAGAAATGCATGAATCTCATAACTTTTGGTTTAAACGTCATATTTGTTTATATATATTGTGACTTATGACTCTGATTTTATGTTTTGGCTCACAATTTGTGTTCGATT
>JAOVVI020005349.1:0-16606 GCA_028571085.2 Nepenthes alata
CACGTAGGAATTGACCTAAGCAACACTCGATGATCTATGGGTTATAAGGACTAAGGCTTCACACTTATAAAGCGTACCAAATTTTATTTACTGATTTGATTGATATTTTCAGTTCTATATATTACAACGTTAAAACATTGAATTTAACGTTTAAAAGTAAGTTTACATTTTTATTGTTAAACTAAAGACAAAATTAGTGATTTAACTTAATCTCTTCACTTTCATAAGTTCGAAGAGCAAACAAAATAAAAAGGGATAGCCCATCTCTCTATCTCAGTCTCGGTTTATCAATTTGGATAAATTGTTAATTAGCTTTAGACAAATTAAAGAGTAGTTTCCCTATGTTATAACTATGAAAGTAGAGCTGCTATATATTGATTTTGTCTGTTAACTATTCACTGAACTTTTTGTAAAGAAGATAATATTAATGACCTTTTTAATTTGTCCAACTAAACACTAACCAAAGCAAATGTGGCCATATGTTCAAGCTCACTAGTGAGCTCTTCCGCTCTTTAATACGTTCATTTTATGAATCATCTGACTAAATGGTCGCGAATGGAAACTAACCTTTTGGTAATCTACAACCTAACTAGTTTCTACTTACTCTCTATCGATCGATGAGGCAAAGCATAGAATCTCAAATGCCAAAATCTCATCGTATGTGGCATAATAAGTATATACATGTTGATATATCTATATCCAATTTTTTCTTTTTCATCTTAAAAGTTAGAATAATATGAATAGTAATATTAGGAAATGTTGCGTTCAACAAATTTGGGTTATCCTATAGATTAGAGGGCCGTGAATTAGATCATTATGTTGGGTCGATCTGATATAGATTCTATCTCCATAGTCTCAAACCCGAACCCTATGCAACACAATTAAAAATAAGAGGTTAAATGACGGCGAAAATTACTCTTACCGTATATTCTCCGACACTCAAATCAAATATCTTTTTAAGATAATAGAAAGATGCAATGAGGATGCGTAGATATATGTAGCAGTTGATTGAGCGCTGGCTACACCCGAAAAAAGGGCGGCTCGGAGATACACCCGATTGAAGGATGTATCCAGTTGAATGGTGTCTTGGATGATTGATGTCCTGGATGAATTATCTTTTTCTAATTGGAGGGCTTTATGGGAAGATATCTTTTCAAGTGAATAAAAAGATATAATGAGGATACGTAGATGCATGTAATGGTGGATTGAATATTGGAGGATATACGGTGGGAGTAATTTGTGTCGTCCTTTAACCTCTTATTTTCAGTTATATTACGTAGGGTTCAGATTCGAGGTTTTGGAGATTGGATACACATCAGATCGATACAGCGTAAAGATTCAATTCGCCACCATCTAATCCGTAGGACAATCCGAATTTGGGAATACAATAAGAAATAATTTTTATAAATTTTACATGATACGATATTTTATCCATATTTTAATACTAAAGTACTTGCATAAAAATAAAAAAAAATAAACTTCACCACAATATTCAACAAAGAAACGATTATAGTTACCCATTTTTTATGTGGCTTGAATTTAGATTTGTCTGCATGATTTTGATATTTGTGAACCTACCCATTTTTTTACGGAATAAATTTTATATAGATTTTAATTTAATACATCTACTTACCTAGAAAATAGATATAGAATCCATTTTAATTTCTAATTCTTTTTTTTTCATTTTAATGGGTTTTTAAATATGTAAAAGTAAACTACAATATATATTATATTTATGTATTATATGTCAGCTTAGCTTTTGACATTTTCCCATAGTTGGTCCTCTTTTCGGTTTGCTTTTTATCGAAAGGAGTAGTTAGAACTTCTGCAGGAGAAGTCACCCCCCGTGAATAAATGCCAGTGGCTTTGAATTGGGGCATGCTATGGACTCTAAAATAGAGTTATTTTTATTTTTATTTATTATTTATTATTATTATTTTTTTACTTTTTAGAAAATGTAATGTCAAAAGTGTAGCATATTAAGCATCTTATTGATGATGATGCAAGAAATTTACGGTTTAATCACATTACACAGTACCATCATAGTTTTGCCAAAAATGAAAAAATATAAAATAATTATTAATCCATTTTAATATATTTTGATATTATCGATTTTGATTATATTAATAGATATAAAATCTTAAAATGCCTATCCATTTTAAAGACTTTAAACTAAAGGAATGAAAGTTTATTCAGCAACTAGACAAAAGAGATTACCATTTTTTAAAAAATAGAATATAAAATAAAATAATAATGATATTAAAATCTGCTTACAAATTTTACTTTTGTGAAATAATGAAAAAAAAATAAATAAATATAATCTACATATGCATACCTATTTCAATTAAGAAAAGAGTAAATTTTACTCTAATTAGGGAAACAAGTGAATAAACATATCTAATCTTGATTTTCTAATAGTACTTCTAAGTATTAAGATCTTTGACCCTCTTAATAGTTAAAATATATTATTATAATATAAATGATTGAGATTAAAATAATGTATCAAAAAATTATGCCATTAAATTTAGTCTAATTAGCACTTTAATTTTCAACATGTCCATGAAGAGGTCAAGTTGAAGGATTCGATCAAGTTGTGCCACAAAATTTACAGATTTGGTAAATTTTTGAATTTTTATGAAGATGTATCATTATATATCCCAATGCCAAAGAATTAAAAAAAAAAAGCCCAGAAGAAATAAAGCTTCTTGCTTGTAATGAGTTTTTTTATTGTTTATTTCAATTAATTATTTATATACAAATAATTGTGAAATGAAAGTAAAATAAACAATAATTTAATATCTCCTTATTTTATCCACCTTAGTAGGTCCATCTAAAAATAAATATATTAATAAATATAACGTTATATATAAAAACATCTTTTCAAAATAATTAAAAATGCGAATCTAAAATATTCATATGATTAAATGTGAAATAATATCTTTTTAGGTGTACTTAGAAAATCATTAACCCCATAATTTAAATCAAAATCGTTCAAATCAAACTGAAAACTACGATAACTAAATCATCTTGATTTGATTTTGAGTTTGAATGTGATTTTTTGACATATTAATTCGATTTTAAATTATCTATTATTAAATTAGCAATTATTCGAACTAAAAATATTTAAAATAAAAAAATTAAATTAATTTAAATACCTCATTTTATTATTTATAGATTATTTTTTAACAATTTTGTATAATCTTATAAATATTGCTGATTAATTAGATAGATAAAGATTTATAAAACATCTCAAATAAAAGAAGATGAGTATTTACTATTGTATTAAGCTTGTATTATAGATAATTAATTACTAAATTATTACTAAAAAATGTAATTTATACATTACGTGGGTGTTTTAAAAGCTTAGATTACCTATATTTTTTTATAATTTTAATAAAAATAATAAAATATATAAAAATTAGTTAACCAGTGTACTCAAATTATTTTAAGTTAATCGATTCACTTGTATTTCCATTTTTTGCCGAACCGATGTAATTGATTCTGTATTCGGGCGGTTTTTTTTTTTTTTTAAAACAAATTTGATGATGTCGAATTTGATCAGAAGAGGTCAAATTTTCATATGTCGATTTTGTTGGATAGAGTAATAGCATAAATCAAATTTCGCAATTGTTAAAATTGCAGCGGAAGAGCAGGAAAAGTCAACGAGCAAGATGAAGGATGGCCACCTGCTGTCACCTTGAGCGTTACTGACGAATACGTAATGAGTCGCTCCTTCTCGTCTGTTCCTGTTCTTTGGCAATTTGTTTTCATATGCACGCATGATTCTCTCTCCTACTGCATCTTCGGAACCCTAAATTTTGGTCTTCACGCGAGATAATGGGTGGGAAAGTGGAGTTCCCAGAATCTATTGCTTGCCATTTCTCTTCTATTACTATAATATTATCGCCAGCTAAGCGTGTTGTCTTAGATTATAATCATGATTCTACCTAGAAAGAGTAATAACAAAAAGAATACAAAAAGAGAGAGAAGATTCGAAATATGGTGCGAAATTTTGATTTCTGGTCCCTGCTTTCTGTTCTTGGCTACTGGCAATGCATGCCCAAACGATGGGGCATTTCAATTTGATGATTCTATAATCAGGTTGTTGAGGAAGTCAGACGACTTCTTGAGATTTCTTAATTAAAGCTTATTTGAACTTAATTTGAGAAAGTTTAGTAGCTTCCGCCTGTTTTGAGCTTATTATTAGTTAGTTGATTGCTCAATTCATCACGGTTTTGTCAACTAAACATAGTCTAAACCTACCACCGCCCTCTTAGAAGTTCATTCAAAATGAGTTGCCAAATTAATAAGCCAAATTCAAACCTAATTGTAAGCTCCTTATGATTGAAGTTGTGAGCCAGAGTCTAAGCAATGTACTGCTCTATCCTGAATGTTCATTCAGGAGAAAAATGCCACCAGTTATTTCCATTTTCCATTTTATTTTTTCCTAACAAATAGCTTTTATGTACCTTGCTGTTAACTTTACCTTTGTTTTGCTAATTGATCTCTGTACCCAAGTGAAGGCCATGTGAAGATAAGAAGTGTGGTGTAAATACTGTGAGAGAGAGAGAGAGAAAGAGAGAGAAATTATTCTACCTATTTTTTATCGTGATCACTAATGTAAATATCATTTAATATGTATTGGTATTAGGCCTAGTGATGCCGGCTCGATACTGCAATAATATTGTAATATATTTTTTATATCAGAGATATATATGGAAATATATTAACCGATATTTAAAATATCAGCTGATATGGTTCCTATCAGTTTACGATTTTCAGAGATTTTTTTTCTTCCAATAAATGCAATATGAATACATATTATCCGATACCGTTATGGCCATGAGCGATGCTAATATTTTTATTGAGGTGGTGATATATGGGAGAGGCTTAACTAAGTCTGGTTTACAGAATCTAAGGTTTAGCCCTATGAGATTTAATGTATATAAAAAATTAACATAGTTGGATTCATGTATATTGTTGAGGTTGAGTGGCCTTTGCTCAACACATCATCTGCTACTCTGGACTACTAAAAATATATGGCACTATCTGTCTGTGAACCAATCTGCAAGTTAAAACATTGCCTCCACAAAAGGGTAATATTTATGTTTAGGTCCACAGAATAATGCCATACTAATCTCTTTTATGGTACTTAAATGAAAATATTATTCAAATATTGGCTTGAGTAACAATTAGGCTCACAAATGCTTTTTTTTGTTTTTTTGTTTTTTTTTGTTTTTTTTTTGGTTCTGAAATGGACAATTGAGTCTCTAAGTCATAACTTGTTTCGACCCCTTTTTCAATAGTGGAATAAATGTATACATGAATGTATAAGAAACGTAAAATATTTTCAGATCTAGATATAAATAATAAACAAGAATATCAATAATAAAGAAGATGAGATTTTGGTGATGAAGGAAAATCTCAATAACCACAGTTATCGAGTAAAACCCTCCTGGCTTCTACGGTCAGGAATGAAATATACTAAGAAAGTCAACTTACAAATCAGGTGGTACAGACGCAATAATTTAGCTGACTTATTCCCGTCTTGTAACTCTTATCAAGAAACTCCTTTGATTTGCTCGCCGTAGTGGAACCAGACACCTTCCGATTTTTTTGTCAATCTTCTTTCACAAGCCGTTGAATCTCCGCAGACCACTGGATCCCAGTTTTCTTGTCACTTGCGTCTCTTACGAAAGTTAACAGGTAAGAAAATATGTGTAGGATAAAGTAAAAGAAATGAGAAGACTTCACTTGAAGCACAATAATTGAAGGGGAGTTTTCGCAAATGGGAGCAAATTATAAGCATGAAAGTGAGAGCTTTTATGCTGAGCAGCTATAAAAATATATTTCCAAGAGTTCTTGCACAAAGAGAAGAAGGTAGCTATTTAAAAATAGACTCAAAAATTAGGTTAACAAAATATGGCCGTTTAAATTTGCAAGGCCCCGATGCTTGAGCGCTGCTCAGGCGTGCCCTAGCTCTCGAGCACGGTTTGAGCGTGCCTCGAGTGCTGGCACTTGGCAAATAGTGCATCGTGTGCAGCTTGGGCGTGTCTCGAGCTCTGACTCTCGGCAATTGGCTCTCGAGCATGGATCGAGCGCACCTCGAGAGTAGATATGTGGGAAATGGTGCTTGGATGCGGGTCAGGTGCTAGGCAAGCGTGGATTTTGGGAGTTGTGCATCGGTGATCATCGGGCGAAATCTGATGTAGAACTTTAAGATTTTGGGAAATACGCCAACTGATGACTAGAAATGGTTACAGAATATGCTAATACAAAATATGCCTAATGGGTTCCTCAAAATGACAATGATCAATTCTAATTCTTAATTCTATAAGGTTGTGCCAATGTTAAGTCCCCAAAAACACAACAAAATATAAGAACACTTTGTTAGTACAGCGATGGCTTGTTACACAGATC
Source organism: Nepenthes alata (assembly GCA_028571085.2). Taxonomy (NCBI): domain Eukaryota; kingdom Viridiplantae; phylum Streptophyta; class Magnoliopsida; order Caryophyllales; family Nepenthaceae; genus Nepenthes; species Nepenthes alata. The sequence goes on from JAOVVI020005349.1 coordinate 6,421, forward strand.
ATCCTAGTTGCTTTAATGGTTAGTAACCTCCACTCATTTGACTTTATGAAAAAGAGAACAAAAGAAAAGAGGAAATACACAGCTTGCCTTATGAACCATAGGTCGAAGTTCTATATCCCTAAGCTCATTGGTGAACTTATGATCTAGGTGGTTGATGGTATTCGGAATTTTTGTTCAACAATAAATTTCAGGAGTGAAATACATATACATATATATATATATATATATATATATATATAAGTCATCTTTCTTTGAACTACAATGATCAAGGCTTAGTGGCTTATCAATAGATCTGCCCCTTCTCAGGTGGTGATTGACAATGGCATTCTCCAAGTCACTTGGACTGTTCCAGATGGCCAGCTTATCGGAATACATTATGCTGGAGTGGATAATTTGCTGGAAACTCATAACAAAGAATCTAATAGAGGGTATCGGTACTTTTTTGCTTGAAGGCATAGAATTGTGGTTGTCTTTGACATTACTTGGATTTGGATGCTGTGGTTGTCTTTCAATTTCATATCCACCTCCAATTATCTGCCAAATAGACTTAACCAAGGGCCTAGGAACCTTTAGCTAGCATGCCTTGGCACAAAAATGAAATATGCAAAATTTATTGTTCCATATACATCTGACTAATATAGGGCCTGTCCTGGTCTTAAGCTGGGGATTTGTGGTCTGTGAGTAGGAATTTCCACCAAACAGCTTAATTTTACTGGCGACGTACCCAGTCTATCTTTGATTTTGACCATGTGTACTGCAAAATCCAACACCAGTAGTTTTTATATTTGACAAACTAATTGGTCCAGTAGTTTTTTGTGGATAAATGCTAGTCCTTTATTTGATGTTGGGTTTACTCTTGCACATTTCTTGAGAACCCCAAGATTGATACGAATGCAGGTATTGGGATATTGTCTGGGGCAAGATGAAAAATGAAAGCTATACCTTCTGGTATAATTTCTACCTTTCTGATCTGTTTGGTCGTATATTAAAGCAGGACATTTATGATGAAATTTAATGATAATTGATCAAGTGCAGGTTGATAGGATCAACCTTTAAGATCATAAGGGAAGATGATAATCAAACAGAAATCTCATTTTCAAGTAGATGGAATCCAGCTACGTGGAATTCATCAACTGATTACTCAAGTCTTCCCATAAATTTAGATAAAAGGTACTAAACCCATCCTGGAAATTGAAGTAGGGGATTTTAATGCTTGTTCCGCATGCTGGTGAACTGGTTTTTACTTGGAAAAAGTAATACTTCTGCTTGAAAGAGGAAAAGTGACTTCTAAAACCACTTTTTTTCCTTTTTTGAAGAAATGTCAGCAGCATGATTAGGTTTTTTCCTCTTTTGTTTTTGCTAATTTCCAACAGTATAATTAATTGTACTACAAGCCTTTATATGAAACTATTGGCTCATTATTTCAGGTATATAATGCTACGTGGGTGCTCTGGGTTTCATTCATATGCCATATTAGAGCGTCAACAAGGATGGCCTAGTGCAAATATTTACCAAATAAGGGCTGTCTTCAAGCTTCATGGAGACATGTAAAGAGAATTTGCCTCCTGTCATTTATTGATTGCATAAACAAGTATTATCATCTTATGTCTATAAAAAAAAATGCCAGGTTTCATTATATGGCTGTTTCAGATGATAGGCAAGGGATTATGCCGACGTTATTGGACCGTGAGAGTGGCCAAATACTTGACTATAAAGAAGCCGTTCTTCTGACAAATCCAAGCAATCCTGAACTGAAAGGACAGGTATCCCCAATTAATTTGCTTGACTTAGCTGATCCATTTTGGTGAATTTCTAAGTGGAAGAGGACATAATTGATATATCGAAACGAACTTTTGGCATCACCAGAAGGATCAAAACCACATTTGTTGGCTGATAATTTTTCTGGATAAGTCGAACTATTAGAAGCAAATGGAAAAGAAACACCAAGCGAGGATCAAAGAAACTAACGACTAATCACTTAACAGATACAAATATGCGAATATTCTAATATCACCACGAGCTGCTTTGTTCTTGCGCTCCTTGCTAGCGGAGCAGCATATCTGGAAAAAAAAGAAAGAAGAAGTGTTATTAGATGTGAAACGAGGACAAACCTTTAGGGCCTTTTAAGAGCATTACTCTTTTTTTAAAGCACTGATTTGACTGACTTTTAAGTCAATCATAGAAACAATTTCTATTGAAATTTGATGAGAGATATCTGTAGTATATATAGGTTACGATGTCTTCACTCATATGATATTGCTAGGGTAAAAAAGCTAGAACTCAAATGCTTATCCTGTTTTCTATAGATGAGACTGACAATTAGATCTAAACTTAGTGTAGCATTTGTAAGTCTTCTTAATGACAACTCTCTCTCTCTCTCCCCCTCTTTGCTTGATTTTGTTCTCATGCAGGTGGATGACAAATATCAGTTTTCATCTGACTATAAGGATAATAAGGTGCATGGGTGGATATCTTTCAATCCATCAATTGGGTTCTGGATGATAATGCCGAGTAATGAATTCCGTTCTGCTGGGCCCGTCAAGCAAGATCTCACTTCTCATACTGGTCCAATCACTCTTGCTGTGAGTATTTACATGAAGTCCTACATTACCTAATTGAATTCAGTGTGCCATATGGGTGGGCATGTCTGGTAGCTAAAAATGTTAAGAATTGAGTCGGTCCTAACTCACCCACTTACACAATTCCAACTCAAAGTGCTATGCACTAGGTGAGCATAATCCGTAACTCATATGTGGAACCTATATGTTATTTTGTTTGGACAGACGAGCAATGTGGAATTTTCCGTCCTTGTTTATGAAAAGAAAATGGAACCAATTAAGCAACAATATGATAGAAAAATAGAATAGGTAGAACACCGAGAATTTTATCTGGAAAACCCCTTGAAATGGAAAGTGAGATTTCTATGTTTAGACCTTTATCAACTAGAGGGGGATGAATTGATGATTATTGCGAAATTGAAAACTATTATGCGATAATTAATAATACGTTAAAGATTTCATTAATTAGACAAGCATGCAATCAGACTTATACATAAATCATCAATCAGAAATAAGATAGTAGAAAATAAAACAAGGTTTAGGTTTTGATGATAGCGGAAAAACCAAAATGGAAAAAACCTCCATGCTTCCGTAGCCACACTGAATAGAAAATTCATTATGAGATGTTCTACTTATAAACAGTTGTTTTAGACATAAAACACACTCCGATTGACCTTGTGACTGACTTCTCTAAAAAATTCAGATCTGCTATCTGGTCTCGGACATCTCATACATGTGGATCTTCTTCTTCTAGCTCTCAAACAGCAGCAGTGGTGAACAATTACCAAATCATCCAATAGCAAGGATACACAACCTTACCTTGATTTGAATCCTTAATCTTCTCAAGAAAGTAGGTCTCTAGTACGGAAATCAAATCACTCAATTATGGAGAACTTCCTCTCTCAAAATGGTTTTAGTCCTTACATGCTTAATCACTCCAATCCAATTTGTCCCATATGTGTATATATATAAAGAATTAGGGTTAAAAATAGGTTAGAAAATCTAAAAATAGTGAGTAGCACATGAGCCCGAGTTAGGTGCCATCCCCTGTAATGATAGGTGTCAAACAGGCGAACTATAGGCGCAAAATATACTGCCAACCATGTATGAGCATGTCTTAGGTGCGCATTAGGCGCAAGGCATATTGTGAGGCTTGCACAAGCATGAAACAAGCTCTTCAAATACTTGACCAACCCTATGGTCACATGAGCACTCCTCATGCCCAAATATCCATAGATCTTTGGATGGGTCATTGCACATGTTTAGATTCTATGAGTCCTATAGTAGATATAGATAATTGAGTGATAGTAATCTGTATACTTGCGGACTTTCCTTACCACGTGTGAACATAATATCCAATAGACTACTAACTTAGTCGTGGAAATCATCAATTATAAAATTACTAGCAATCTCCCAATTTGACAATTCTGTGACCAAACTCACTGAGCTAGAAAACAATTGAATCATAATTTCAAACACCACCTAGATGGAATTGTGTATATGAAAATCTACTTTAGAACTCAAGATATGAACCAAGACGATAGAGACGACAAGCTCACTAGAGTTCCACCTGCTATTCTTGTTCATTAAGATTAGCACGTGGACGACAAATAGTGCAACAAAAAATTTTCTTCATGAGAATCAATAGTAATACAACACATTGAATGTAATGAGATATACCCATCAAAACATATCAGTACATAAAGTATAGAAGCATAATTAATGTGTTGTTTTTACAATATAGTTACAAATGGTAATCATCAAAGTTGCAGATAATAAATATTTACAACAATGCTAATCAACCACCCCCTTACACTCAGCTCCCCCTTTTTGTCATGGAGACTAAGGGACGCACGAGTCCTTATCCAAACGATACGAGGTAGGTTGCCTATTACGCATTGCTTAAAGCTCATTGAATAGGCACACAAAGTTCTTTGCCTGGCTTTTCTTGAGACGATGAACTCTAGCTGTGAGAGAAAATTGATTGGTATGAATGACAAGTTGATCGAAAATGTGGGAGAGTTGACCCATGACAGTGGAAGAAAGATTAGGGTGTGATATGACACTAAAACAAATGTCGAGTTTACTCGCAGTTAGGTACAGTAGGCTTCCTATCATACTTCTATACAGTGTTTGATCAACACTTTTTCCATAAGAATCGTATCCTAGCTTGACACTAGTGCTAATTGGTATTCTAGTGTGCGTTTTGCTATGATGCCAAATTTCTTGACAATATCTTTCATGCATTTATACTGAGAGAAAAAGAATTTGGCATCCAATTGTTTTACATGCATTCTAAAAAGAAATTTACTTCTTCAACCTTGTTGATTTCAAATTCAGTTTTGATACAGTTTGGGATTCAGTAGAAGAGCGAAAGACAATATCATCAACATACGCTTGAACAATTAGCAAGAGTCCATTGTATGTTTTTATAAATAGAATTTTAGCCACGCTCTATTGAGTGAAACCATGCTCAATAAGGCAAGTTGTTAGCCTATCATACCAAGCTCTACGAGTTTATTCTAATCCGTACAAAGCCTTTTTCAACTTATAAATGTAATGTGGATAGTTAGGATCAATAAATCACTTAGGTTGTTCAACAAAAGCTTTTCTTGGAGAATGCCATTCAAGGAAGCACTATTGACATTCATTTGATACAATTTAAGCCCAAGTGAGGAAGTTGTGGAATGGAGAATATGAATGGACTCTATGCAAGCAATCGGAGCAAATGTTTCTTCAAAATAAATTCCCTCAATTTGAGTGTTTCTTTTAGCAACTAAACAAGCTTTGTTCCTAGTTATGGTTTTAGTTTCATTGGTTGCATTTTTGAAAAATTCATTTGATCCCAATAATGTTTGCTCCATTAGGTCTAGAAACCAACTCCTAATGGCCTTTTCTTGCAAATCGGTTTAATTTTTCATACATGGCATTCACCTAACACTCATTAGAAAAAGGCTTCATCAACCTTTTTGGGTTCTATTTGAGAAACGTAGCTAATGGAGGCAATTCAATTCAAAACTCTCCTCTGCTAAATCTCATCTCTTTGCTTAGATCACCAATGATAAGATTTTTTCGATAATTTAGTTTTACCCTAGATGATTTGGCTTGTTTTAAACACCCCATTTTCATTCAGTTCTAATGTCTCGTGACTCAATTCAATACAATCCTCATTAGTCTCAGCACCCTCATTGCTCAACTCCCTTGAATTTGATCCTTTCCATTTTGATTGTCCACCACCACATTGATGGATTTCAAACTGAGTATGGAGATTGTAAACTTTAAATGTCTAACTAGTTTTAGAGTATCCTAAAATGATGTTATCACTCGTGGCATCAAAATTTTCTAAATTCTCCCTATCTATCAGAATGTAGCATGTGCTTCTAAAGACATGGAAGTACTTAACAGTTAGCTTCTTCCCATTCCACAATTTATAGGGAGTCTTATTTGTGAGAGGTCTAAAATAGTCCCAATTGATGATGCGGCAAGTTGTGTATAGCCTTACCCATAAATGCACAACCACATTCTTGCTCAACATCATCACTGAAGCCATTTCCAAAAGAACACGGTTCTTCCTTTTAACTATCCTATTTTGATGTTCTTACGTCCCCATATCGACCCGAATAATAATTAGCGAGATCATTCCATTAACAAATAATAAACCTAATTAATGATGGATATGAACTACAAATCGATATCACAACTAACCCAATATATGAATATAATATCCAACCAAATCACAGGACCCGAAATATATCATATCCGAAAGTGGTTCCGAAACATCACTATACCATGACATCAAATCATACGTAATGAGATACGTCTAAACAAAATCAGAATTAACAATGACTACAATTGTATGCTGGCTGAAAAGCCAAACATTCCACTGTACTGCTAACCATAAATATTGAAATAGATAAATCAATACTGAATCATACAATTAAGTAAACCTTCTAAAACTATTATTTTATGACATTACAACATCCAAATTTTAAACTTGTAATCCTATTTTCTTTTGGTTAGCTCTTCCAACTATCCTATCTTCCTACAAGTGATCCGAGCTGCTAATCTAAAAGGGTTAGCGAAAAACAAAAGTAATAGTCAGTCGAAAACTCAGTAAGGCATATAATTTACATAATCAACATACAATTTACCTTAAAATCATGCCGAAAAGAATATGATCAAACTCAAATGCAAAATCAGAGTTTTTTTCATGATAATCATGCATAATTTTAGATGGATAACTCAAATTCTTAGTCAAATCAATGTACTATGGAAACATGTTTAATTGTCTTGTGAACTAAGGGCCAGTAGGGTCTTACCGACGAATGAGCAAATAATCAAAACTCAGGTTATATTTGCTTTTACATAACTAAAGGCTTTACGCTACTATTCAGGACCTACAGGTAGGCCGTCATACATATGACCTTATAGATGGGGCCGTACGCCGCTTTTATCATCGGATGATAGGTTCGAACCTTGATTACCACTATAATATATTAGGACATATTATAATATACCACCATTGAATTTCTTACAATGGTTCGAAGTATAAACAAATGAAACTCTGCACAATTACAAATGATCTTTGTCTTTTCTCATCCCGAAAAAAATATATTTAATTTTTTTACAAATTGTAGAGTTTTTCTCCAAATTCTATCGATTTCTTATCAGGCATTATATAAAATTCATGTAGAAATTTAAATATGCAAATTCTTAAATCATATAAAAGCCACATTCTGAAATTTAGAACATATGGGCTATTAGTACAAATTTGCAGAAAAATCAGCAACATTTTTCTCATATTATAAACATGCAAAGGAAATTTGAGAAATTTTTGAAATATACCAGACGAATTTAAACATATAGGAACACTTTTAAATATGTAGGACATTATGTACGAATTTAAAGCATGTAAGAGTAATTTAATCATGAATTCAGCACATGCATGAAAGGAAATTGCAGAAATGAACAGAACAATACAATGTACATGAATTTAGACATTAATTTTCTATAATGTTGTAGAAAAATAAGAACAGTACATGCATGTAACGAATAAATATCTTAAGTATGAAAATACAGCATGCGTAAACATTTGGAATAATAAATGCTCAAAAAAGTAGGGAAAGATCAATAATAAAGGAAAGAAGGCTTGGGATGCACTTGTTTTGACTTATTCACCAAACTTTTGCTTGGATTTACTTCAAATAGCCTTCTCTAGCTTCCTCTTTCTCCTTCTCTCTTCTCTTCTTATCTCTCCCCTGAATTTGATCATTTCCATTTTGATTGTCTACAACCACATTTATGGATTCCAAACGAGGATGGAGATTATAAACTTTAAATGTTTGGACATCAAACACTACCTGCTATACATCGCTAAACTACCTATTCGGACGTCAAACACTAGTCACAAATTGCTATACAATCCATAAAGAAAAATGATAGTCTAATTAATGCAAATTACATTTTCGATCAGGCATAAACTATAAAAATGCCACAATCTCAATATCGAAATAATCCAAAACATGCCTCTATCAAAATTACAATATCCTAACATCAATTTATACATAATCATCTCCTTACTAAAAATACATAAAAATAGAAATACAAACCCAACTACAAGACTAATAATCATAAAGCATAACTAAAATTTCTATAAATGCCTTCATCTGAGCTCCCTGTAAGCAATTCATAGCCCTCTAATCTGAAAGAGATTGAAATAGTAAAACTATGAGTTGAATACTCAACAAGTATCAGTGTATACATATATATGTATGATGAAACAATATGTCCATAAATTAGATTGAGGGAGCAAAACTAATAAAACATGTATAAAATTTCACATAAGCCAAACGTCCAAACATGACAATATGACAAGTCAAGTGTCCAAACATAGTATCATACGCAAAATTTATAATCCAAATACGAATATCAAATAGCCTAAATGTATGAAATAATTTAAAGTCCGATATTACAAATCTAAAAGGTGTCAAACTTGCAAATCTCAAAGTCAAACATCTCAAGCGTCAAATCAGATATAGACAATATATCAAAAATCCAAAACATGTCAAAATCTAAGAATTAAAAGCCAAAAGACTAACTTTAAGGAAGGGATACACGTATTCTCTATTACCGTAGGCCGAATCACTACTATTTAGGTTCATAGGTGGGCTGTTTACATATTTCTCCCTATAGATGAGGTCAAATATTATTTTCTTTTATCACCTATGGATGATAGATGTATTCCTCAATTCTATTTGAATAATTTCGGACGTCCAAATATATTAGTTTTGTTCAATTCTTTACTATGGTTCTCAACAAAATGCCAAAACGGGGAGATTCTATAACAATGGAAATGTACAAAACATTTCCTCTCTAATGGAAAAATATACATTTTTTATTTCAGGAAAGTACAAATACAAAACTTTTTACCCTGTGAAAAAGTACAAATATCAAAGCATATAACAAAATAAAGTTTGACTCAAAACATATGTATGGAATACCATATGTAATGTCCAAATCTAAACCTTCATAACTTTTTTATACAAATATTCCATATAAACATAATATTTTAAAATATTTAGAAACAAACAATTTCCTCAAATATTTGGTAAAATCAAAGTAAAAACCACAAAACAACCGGTAAAATACATATATGCACATACATTCAAAGTTGAGGGAAGTAAAAGATGTCATGCATGTATATTAAACCACCCAACATAAACAAAACTAAAGGAAAATGAAAATAGACTAAAAATCGGGTTTAGCTATAATTGTGTTAACCCTTAAATTTAAAACAATCTGATAAAATGAGGCTTCTAAATGACCTTTTTCTCTTCCTCTTTCTTCTTTCTTCTCTTTTCTCTCCTTTCTCCTCTTTTTCTGCAAAAATGCCCGAAAATAGTGTCAAGCGCTCTTATATAAATAAATTGGCACACGAGCGCCACTTAGGTGCGCATTAGGTGTGAACAATTTGCCAATTCTATGCACAAACGCTGTAGAGGCGCACTTCAAGCTTCATACAATTTGCTCGAGACATGCTTGAGCACTCTAGAGGTGTTTCTTGGGTGTGCATCTTCTGCCTAAAATGCATATAAGTGCGCGTCAAACGTGCATCATGCACCAAGCCTACTTCTATCCTCGAAATTTTCTTCAAATTTTATTCCACAATATTTCTAATAGATCTAAAATAAATTGATAATATAAAAATAAATTAATTAGAAATTGGGTATTATAATATTATAGTAATAATCAAGGTTTGAACCTATCATCCACAAGTTGAAAGCAGCGTTCAATTCCGTCTATAGGGTTATATGTATAACGGCCTACCTACGATTCTTGAGTGATTACGTATGGTATTTAGTTGTGTGAAAACATATATAACTTGAATTTTGGTATTTACCTCTTTGTCGATGAGGCCACCACTAATCCTTGGTCCGTATGTTTTTGTATGATTTAAGTATATTTGGATAATACACAGTTTAAAGAAAGAAATTTCATCATCTACTTCAAATTATGTATGATATGCTTATGAATTTATGCCATCGTTTCTGAGTTTGATCATGTTCTATTCTAACATATCTTTGATTTATGTATATATATGTTCAATTATGAAAATATTCAGCCTTATT
>JAOVVI020005350.1:0-16604 GCA_028571085.2 Nepenthes alata
AATAAAAAAAAATCGTGTCGAGCTTGGGTTAGGGTTCTACAAACAAAACCTGTCAAATCTAAATAATCAGACATGAAATCAATATATATACATGCTCGAATTATTGGTTCCATAAAATATAAATTTGATAAAATATCAAAATGATAATACCTGAAAAAATTAAACAAAAGTGCAATGAAAAGAAAGAGGAGTGTATGAGTGTACTTGCCTTAGCCCGATTTACAACTTCTCTAACTAACTCCAAGTCAAAATCGAATCTGAAAGCCTCGATCTCCTCTTCCTCTCTCTCCTGTTTCGCGTTCTCTCTCTCTCTCTCATTTCTCCCAAATTTGCAAATTTTTTTCACGGAGAAATAGCTATTTTGACTTTATAGCACACTAGCGCTCGAGTACCAATCAAGCGTTAGTCGAGCGCTAGCGCTACAAAAGGGCCTCGCTTGGGCGCTCATCGAGCGAGCCTCGAGTGTGCTCAATCACGCCTCAGGCGCCACTCGGGCGATGAGCCTCCCGATTCCTTTTAATCTTCCGATACTAATTTTTTGAACACACTTAAGCCTAATCTTAATTATAGTATCTTAATTACCTGTAATTACGATATTTTAAAATCGGTACATTATAACTCTCCTCTACTTATAAAAGTTTCGTCCTTGAAATATAACGAACTTCAAAATTCAACAGTTGGGGAATATCCTTTCAGAATTCCTTCTTCACGTTGCTATGTCACATCTCTTATCAATGACTTTATTTAGAAAGGCCTAATCCAAATGAATCATCCTAATCCCCAAAATCTCATGTTTTCAATCCAAATTTAGGTTAGAACCTCATCATAAAATAAATTTATAATCTCCAAAACGGCTTAACCCGGTCACTTACTTATTTCCTTAATCATCGACACATGGGATACTTCATACCAATCCACAAAATTTGAAGGCAATCTAGATTTATATTGGCTATTCTTCCGACTTAATTCAATACCTTGAACGAACCAATGAATTTCTACTTCAGTTTATCGTAAGCCTTGAAAATGATCGATCACATGAAATCTCAATCTTATTATGTAATCTCTAGGCCATGGTCCCACATGCTACCGCTGGGCTACTCTGATTAAGCATTACTTGCACACTAAAATCAACTAGCAAGTCTTATCTATTGGTTCATATAAGACACTTAGGTTACAGAACCGCAAAAAACTCAAGAAAATGTCAAAAATATTGATATATCTAAGGCAAAACCTATAATTCTCAGGTTACAACTAGCATAGGGAATATGATCGAAACAATTATCCTAAAATTTTGGTACAGCCTTAAGTCACTACAAAAACCTTAAAACTCAAACATTTAGTAACTTAGCATCTCGTTGGCATACTCGTAAGCCAACTTACTCAATCTGATCATATCATTCAAATTTGCAATAAATGGACCGCTCTCGTTAGCTAATTCCCTATTACCTAAACACCCAATGTCCTTGCTGTTCTAACAATCTCAAAACAAAACTATAAAAATCTCTCATCTCATAATTTCGAAGCCTCAATACTTTGGATACATCTATTCCTATCAATCCAAAAGCAAGGCACCCCATTGGTTTAGACAGTAGGACCTACTCACGGCTCATCCTTCAACCTCTCCTATGGTGCATCAAAGACATTAGATTTAAGGACTCTCAACATCAAATTATCGGTACAAATGCTCGTCTTTCTTAAATGACACCAAGATTCTTCTTCACACTCCAACAGATTTACTCGCTTTCTCTATTGCATGATTATCTCCTCTTTATGACACAATCGTTCAAATCCTTAGAATCATTAGATAATAAATATCTCCAAAAGTAACACCTATAAGTTCTCAAAGTAGAGATCTCAATTGCTAATTTTAAATCACGGGTGGGGTAACTTTGATCATGGGTTTCTCTCCCACTTAATCCAAAGGTAACCACCCACATACATTGAAGGAAAAATATAAACCTAAATCTTTCTCAAGGCATCACATTCTACTGCAATTCCTCCAAGACCACTAGACGGATATCTTATCGGATTCATCTAGACCCAAGATAATCGCAAACTTTCGTGACATTAATCGGTCTTTTCCAAGTTAGCCATCATTCAAGTCTCTACAAAACTACATTCATGCTATCGAAGAAACTACATATGGCATGATACTTTCCTTAACCAAACCCACATTTTTTTCTCAATTGAGCACACGGCTAACTACCTTTCATAATCTATACTATATTCCTCAAACTGAATTCATACTCCCTCATAATTCTTTGAATTGATCGATAAGGCTATCATATTATTGATCCAAATATGACTGAAAGATCAAACCCATAAAATTTATAAAAATGCAAATGAACTTACAAACCCAAATGATATTACCGGAGCTTGTAACGGCCACATTTTATCCTGAATGCTTCCACAGGCACAATTCTCAATTATTTACAATGCCTACTTACCAAATCATTGATCTCACGAATAACCTAAATTATAGTCATCCATAAATAACCTTATCGGTTCATCTTACTCACTTCGAAGGTCCTAGAGCAACCCATAGCGGGCGCCTGATCGATACTTCCTCAATTCTATATAAAATCTTTAAAAATCAATGTTGATTCAAACACAGCCTCGAAATACTAATCAAAAGATAATTCAGCATAATCTTTTCCTCTAAAAAATATCCTCAAATGCGAACACAGTTAGAACTTCCTGGTAACCACAAGATAACTTCCAGATATGGTCTCATATGCTAAACAAATAAGACACGCATCCTCATTAAACAGCTTGCAAGCAAAACACCACTAATTTCCTGATACTTCGACCAACTATGCCTTATACCCAAAATTTCACAATCCGATTGCAAAATATAATATCCATATCGACATAATTTATACCAATATGGAGACTCTCCAACCAAATTATCACTAATATCATATCAAAGATCGGTGCCAAGACAACTTAGATTAGCCTAACTGATCATATCTACGAGTGCTTAAAGAAGTCACCCTGCCCTAGCGCGGAGATGAAGCTGCTGAGCTTCACTTCTTCAGCCGCGAACCACTCCAGGAATTTTCTCGGGTTCTCACCCTGCTTCTACTTTATGTAGGTTAGATGTCACGACTGCTTCTCCTCTCGATGGTTTGAGGCATATTGAGCCATGAATCTGTCTACGAGGTCCTGAAAGCTTCAAATTGAATTCGCTGGGGCCAATAGAACCAGATTCTGGCATCCCCGTTAAAAGTGAGAGGGAAGTACTGGCACATAGATATCTCCTGAAGGCCCTAGAAGCCCAGAAGAGTGCGAAAGTAATCCTGGTGGTCCATGGGATTAGTATTCCCATCGTAGAGTTTCAGGGCAGACATCTTGAATTTTGCCGACAACGGTTCGATCCAGATCTCCATGGTGAATGTAGATCTCTTCATATCAGACGTGTGCTCGTTTTTGTCCTTAAACACGCGATTCCAAATTTTTTGAACTTTCTCCTCCACTCGGGAGGAGTTTCCAAATCTTTTGGAGTTGAGATAGGTCCTCAATTCTGTTCTTTCTGCCGTTCGGAGTGGAGTCGGTCGACTGCTGCCGCTCGTGGATCGGATGACTCGAGAGTCTCCCTCCTGCATGAGAGACCTCTGTTCATCCCAAAAATATGAGCAATTCCTTCTTTCGGGACTCCCATCAGGAGTCCCACGGTCCAAGCACCTTTCAAGCCTCGAGTAGCTCTGGGTGCTGGAGGCCATTAGGATGTGAGAGTTGCCTGACCTCGAGGTCTTCTTGGTCTTCCTCTTTTTCCTCTGGCCTCCCAGCTTGGAGGCTGGCATGAGGGTTGAGGAGGATTGAAACCCCTGCTTCTTCCTGCCTTGGCATATGCAGAGCGTTTAGAGTATTTGTGACATATTATTCATCTGATCCACTATGGCTTAGAAGATTGGAGCAGGCTATTCTCCAGCTCAACTACCAGCTGAGTGGTCATGATCAGAGGAGGCAGCCTCTCTAAGGGGAGCGCTAGTTTGAGCCATTGTGTTCACTATTTCGTGAGATGATGCTGAATTGGGAGAAGTAGTTGGTCGAATTTTCGTTAGCATTCCCATAGACAGCGCCAATGATGCGTACTCGATTCAAATTTTGAACGGATTTAAGTTAAACTGGTCCATCGGATTTTGAGAATAAGAAGGTGAATGTAGAGAGTGCAAAGATGAATGTTGGGTGTGGGGTTTGAGAATAATGATGAGAGGTACACTCGTGGAGAGAGTGGCTTTGGTCACGAATGCTTGTGAAAAGCAGTTTCTCTAAGTACTGAGTTCGTAGGGAACTAGTAACAGAGAGAGAGATAGAGAAAGCGTTGGAATGTTTGAGAGTTTAAAGGGTTTTCGTTAGTTCAAATATGCAAGAAAGCGTGGCTATGGAGTGAGTCTCCATGATCTTTTATAGTTGTGGGCATCCGCTGCCTTCCTTAGATGGCGAGATGGGATGCTCGCCTTCTGTGAAGTTCATTGCCTTCCCTAGTATGGGCGCAAGCGTCATTTTGGGTTGTAACGGTTTGGAAGGAGGATTTCCTTCATTCTATGGAGACGTGCAGTGACCGTTAGGGTGTCATCTGTGGATCACTCGCTGATTTGTGAGCCTTCCTTCCAGAATATACTCTTATTCTGGGAGATTTCTATTACGGAATAGGTTGCCATTCTTGGAGGTGCAAAAATTAAGGGCAGACAACTGTTCAGGCTTGGGAAGGTGCGTGTGGGATGATTTCGATTTGGGTTGCGTTTATCTTGGGTTGCGTCTGGCCTACTTGTTGCATTCTTTCGGTCAACGGCAGTGTTGACTATCCTAGGGGTAAATGGGCCACTATCAATTCTAGGCCACTTACCCCTTTTGGGCCATCCCACTACTAACGCCTCCATTAATAAAAAACACCTAAAAATATGAAATATTATAAAAATTATATTACCTAAATATATATTGAAATAATAATTTTTTATATAAAAATATTAATTATATATAAATGATTTCTTAATATTTAGAGTTTATTTAAAATAAAAAATATATATTTACAAAAAAAATTATGATTTAAGCTGGGTTAGGCCGAATCAATTAGTTGCAACTGTGAGGGTTTTTGGCCATAAAAATTAAATAGGTATAATTTTTTTGATCGTATCTGTACATAATATTGATATACATCGACCAAAATCCCATAAAAATTTGGGTTGATCAAATCAAATTGACTGATAGCTTAATTTTTATCAGGTCTTTTGAGAGCATCTAGACATTAGTTTCCTAAGACATGCCGAGGAAAAATCTTGCTAAACCATAGTATGTAATTGAAAGATAAAAAAATCAATAAGGCAATCTAATATTGTGAGGTTTGTTTATCTAATTTTTTATGTAGCTAGTAACTGTCTAACTTTCTAATCTATCAAAACAATAGACAATAATTTGGTAGCTTCTCAACTTTGGAGTACAAATGGTAATAAATGGGGTTTGAATAGGATGAATCAAATTCAAATCTTACTCCTCTAAACCCATAATTCAAACCCCTCTATCCGTCATGTTTTGAGTCAAAATCCAATGATCAAGATTTAAGTCATGCATCTATCTATGTTAAAGAGTAGTTTCTTAAAAAATGTAAAAATCTACTCTTCCGATCGATAACCAAAGAATGCCACGAATCAAGCATACGTTCTCTGATAATTAAATGCAGACATTTTTTTAGAATCAGAAGGTACTGCTATAATAGCTAAAATGTGAGCCTAGTAGGAGCATAAAAATAGGCTTTATTGTTCCTTTTTGCACTACTTTTATAAAAATGAGGTTCTAGGAAAACACTTTCAATACTCCGTGAATCTCGACGAAACTCGATTACAAAAGCTTGAAGTTTAGCCAAATCAAATTCAAAACCGGATCTAACAAGAAAATTTGATCAATTCTTCTCAGGTTATGTTGGGTAACAACTTATAAGAAATTGTTTAGTAGTAAGTTAAATGTTGAAATGATAACTATATATGTGGCTCATTGTATTAAGGGACAACTATATTTCTAAATGTGTAAAATTATAATTTTTGATGGTGAAAAATGCATATAAAATTTTTATGTCGTTCTTATGAAAAAAAAAATAGTAGTAAAATTACAATTTGACTTGAATTTTGTTATTATATATGGTAAATTTTACTTTACATTAAACATAATTTGTATTTTTAAACTTATAAAATCACATTTTTATATCAAAAATTTATCCAAAAAATGGTTTATAAGCTAGAATTAAAAAACTATGAAAATTATCTGTAGAAAAATTAAGTTAAATATCATGACCTGTTCGTTTTGGAGAATTTTTTTTATGCTCTTAGGTTTCTTTTTCTTTATAACTTTTCTAATTATTAATCAATTAAGGCACTTTGAAATTTGGTGTGAAATTATTGGTTAGAACTTATCAAAGCTTAACTCAAGAAGCTTAAGAAGTTAAAGCAAACTTATTTTATGTGCTCATTTATATGAGAGGTAAGGTTTAAATATGATATTATTCGATCTTTACTTATGTAAAGATGACTTCTGGGGCAAAAACTCCATCCCTAAGAAATTTTGTAAGGGAGAAAGTGACCTTGGAATTTGTATGTGCTATGAAACTACGACCAAGCAATCACATTAGAGTGGAATCATTAGATGTGAATGTAGTTTTTTAACTGATAAGATGTGACCTTTATATTAACACGTCTGTATAAATTTAGCGACACTTTTTTTTACTGTCATAATATGATCTTTATGCAGCGTTGCATATCTATAATTTCTAGGTCTAAACTATCACTTTTGATAATCTTGAGTTTGTGGGATATTCGTGAACATTTTGCCAAAAGATTAACTTCTTAACCAATATGTTTTTTTCATTCTACTTTCATCAATAAGTCAGCTGTCTTTGACATTTTATTTGAAATGACAAATTATCAATCTGACTGTATTGACTTTTTGATGATTTTGTCCTCTAATAGCACGGTCATCTAACAATCCATCCTTTTAATAGTTAGCATACCCTCGTACTATTCTACAAACTAAACAATAGAATACTAATTCCCACATTATTCTATTCTAACAACCAAATATGAGAATAACAATTCCAACTTTATTTTCTGGGAATAACTATTCTATTCCTTGGGAATAACTATTCTATTCCCACCTTATTCCATTCCAGCAGCCAAATGTGCCGTAAGTTTCAAGACTCGGGTTTTCTGGCCCTACCTACCATTAAGACAAAACATACCCTCTACCTCTTGCAACAAGCGTGAATGGATAATTGGAGTGGATAGATTCATTTGACATTAATTATTCCAGTGAAGAAACGATAGCAAGGGATGATGATCAGTAAGACATGACTCCCGAATTCAAGTACTGTTTCTCGGTCAAAAAAGTAGCCTTTTAAATCCGCTTTTCAAAGATGAACTGAACAAACGGTCATTTGGAGAAGTCTAAAGGAAACAGGAAAGCAAGGAGCAGCAAATGGTCATGGTTGCATCGAATACACAGACGAGAGAGTGCTTAGAGCTGCCATTTCTCCCTCCATTTGGGAGTGAAAAAGCTAGGGCATTCCGGGGTAGGTATTCGCCTGAAGAGGCAAGGATTATTCCTCACATCATTGCATTATTAAAAACTGAGTTGGACATTACGCATAGACATGAGAATAACTTTGGATTAACATCAACTCCATGTTCACTCGTCTTACTGTGAACGGAAGATACGAGATTCTATTCTGAATTGGGCTAGAATATCTTCTGATTCTATTCTGAATTGGGCTAGAAACAATCAAAGGACGGCTTTGAATGCAGACCATGATTTTTAAGATGCACAATATCAAACTCAAGGTTCTTTCAGTGTCAATTCTAAATCTCCGTCGTAGCAATACAGGTAACTATGGGTTTTTTTTCCCTTACGTTCATTCCAATTGCCATCCAACCAAACTTATCACCCCTTAGGCTCCCATCCGTCTCAGAGCTAGAATTAAAAGTCAAAAAATAAATAGTATAAGTTATATTAAGTAATTTAAATAATTATTTAATATTCATAATTTTTTTTATATAATTTTAAACCATAGCCATTGAATAAATATGAGAGACTAAGAACGAATGTAAACTCTCACCACATACATTCAAGATAAACACCGACGAGATTTGGAAAAGGTACTAGCTTTAAAAACTAAGTTTTTTTAATGGTTTGGGTGCACTGCAGTTTTAATAACTGCAACTGGATTAAACCATACCCTACATAATATTTTAAAAACCCAGATAATATTTTGCTCGGCCTCTTCCAAGAATATGAGCTCAGGGGCATTACAACAGATGACAGCGAATGAACAGATTAAAATCAATTGAAAATAAGGGCAATATTGATCATGCTCAGACCTAGAAAATGCTTTTTTAAAACAGAATTGAGGATTCACACCGGCAACCACTCAAATAATATCTCTATTTGAATGATTTAATTGCAACTAAAGGAGACGCAATTGGTGTTTTTCATATAATTGTCAGTACATTGTGACTGTTTTGGCTCCTGTGTAAAAGATGTTTGTAGCCCAATCTTTGTAAAAGTGCTACCAGGGAAAGGAGGAGCGGGAGGTTTATGTGATCTAGAAGTGCTTCTAAAAATTGATGTCAAACCTTATTTCTAGTAAATTACCAAGTGGTGCATTTTTGGTGTAAGTACATCATCTGAGTTTTAATCTTTTTTCTTGTCCTATGTTCTGCGGACAGAACATGCGTTGAATGTTTCCATATAGCTTGTAAAGTAACATCATCTGACTGTAATGTATAATACAAATCAATCAATAATCTCTAAACTATGCATCTTGAAATAATCAAGCACCACCACCGGTCACTGCCCCGCAGCCAACGATAGGACCATTAATGCAACATGCCAACTATTTACTAGGATTGAAATAAATGGTGGGAGTTACAAATAACAACATTTTGCTCCATTCGATAGTGTCAAGCATTGAATTTTGAAGTGAAATTGAGGCAATTTCTCGGTGCCGTTATAGAGAGAACAAAAATTGATGCAATTTCTTGACGCTTTTTTTGGAGGGGGCAGGAGTGAGAGAACAATCTCGGTTTTCTAACAATGGAATGTAAAGGGGCACTTTCACCTGTCACGAACTTGATTGAATGACAATATCGTCTTTCTTTTGTGTCAAGCTTATTTGAAAAGCTAAAGCTCCAATTTGAACCTTGATGTAAAAGCTCTTGGGGGCATCTTTAAAAACAGATTCAAAAAATTGTACCCATTTTACATGCAGAAACTGGCTTTTAAAAGCTGGTGAAAACCTCCACTTAAAATGACAGAATCGTAAATGGACAACCCTATAGCCGATAATATTTGAAGATTTAACTGTTTGCTTGCTTCCTAAAGTAGAATAAGGAGAAAATAAATTATAAAGTCTTTAATAAAAGAATCAGATGATAATAAATTGAAAATAAATATGCTTCTACCCGATCACATAAAAGAATATAAACTCCAACTCTATATCTTACATTTGGTACTCATGAAAAGAGTTAGAAATATAAAAGGAAAAGGTATAAAATCACATTTTACTCATTGGCAAAAATTATATACCACAGATTGGCACAATCAAATTTTAGGCCAATTTAAAATTTTAAGTTGCGTACCCATCACGAACACAGTTGACCAGTTCAACCAAATATTTAGCTCTTTGTACATAAATAAGGATTTTAAAAGAAAGGATGAAAGAACCTACCTTGTGCCATGCAGTAACAAATATCTCTCTTGCCAACAACATTCATGGTTGATAATCCGAACAGACAAGAACATGTTAATAAAGTTGCAGCTACCATCTACACAAATCCATTTTCTCTCAAAGGGAACAAAAGAAATGAACTTCACCAAGTCATTAAGAATTGATAATTTATCTCCGACAAGACAAAATCACACTAACAGCAATATTCTACCCAGTAAAGAAAATGGTATTGAAGAAACAAATTAAGCTGAAATCAAGATGGGAAACAGATGAAAAAGCACCCGTCCTTTTGCTGAAAATAGCATATAATTGTCTCTAGCAACTACAAAATTTTAAGCCTGGGCATTCACAATGTAAGTGATCTTTCCAGAGAGCAAAAAAGACACACATAGTAACAATAATATAATAACAGTATCATTAAATGATGAGCACCAAATAAGAAACACTGACAAAAATAATTTACTCACTAGATAGACAAGCATCTTACCCTGCGAAGCGAGACAGCACTTCGCTGGTCAGATTAGATCTGCAACATTTGCAGGAAGCTCTTCGATTACCACGTTGTAGAATTTCTGGATATCATAGAGCATCCTCTCATCATCGCGGGTCATGAAATTAATAGCAACACCCTTTCTTCCAAATCGTCCACTCCGACCAATCCTGTGAAGATAGTTCTCTGGTTGAGTCGGCAAATCATAATTGATGACCAGGGAAACCTGCTGGACATCGATGCCACGAGCAAGAAGATCAGTGGTTATGAGTACACGAGAGGATCCAGAACGAAATTCACGCATAATGATGTCCCTTGTGTTCTGGTCCATGTCTCCATGTGTGGCTGAGACTGTGTGGTCACGTGACCTCATCTGGTCAGTAAGCCAGTCAACCTTCCGTCTAGTATTCACAAAGATGACACTCTGAGTGATCGCCAAGGTTTCATAAAGGTCGCAAAGTGTATCAAGTTTCCACTCTTCCTTACCAACATTCACATAAAATTGCTTGATACCCTCAAGGGTTAGCTCATCACGCTTCACAAGAATTCTCACAGGCTTGTTCATGAACTTCCTGGTAATCTCAAGAGCCTCAGGAGGCATGGTGGCAGAAAACACACCAACCTGAATTTTAGGAGGAAGTTGCTGGAATATGTCATAAATCTGCAAGAAAGTCAATCATTAGTCACTAAAATTTACCTGATGTACACAGAACTGATTGGATGTACTAATAACAATAGCTGAGATACAAGGACCATTTGTGCATAAATCATAAGCTACTGCAAGTTTGCCCAAAGTCGAGGGAACAAGTGCAAGATCTGCCAGCAACATTCCCCAGAAAATTTCCTATCCTCAGTTGAGTCCCAGTTTCTAGTTTTTACAATTCCCTGATGACTTTTCCCTCCCCAGCCGCCGGCTTAGGGATGAATATTCCAGAAGATCACGACATTCACATTAGCTGCCAGATACACCCAAAAAATGGGAAGATAGGACATCTTGAACACAACAAATATAAAATACCCAAAGAAAGCATTTAGAAGTAACTAAGAAAGTAACACAGAGTTAAAAACATGAGTAATAAAATGACAATATCAGGAAAATTGTATTAGTGGGATTGCAGAATGACAAGAGTACAATATAATCCATACAATCAAATCTATATCCAGAAACTTTAACCATTTGTATGGAAGAGAGGGAGAATGACAACTTCTCACACGTGGAAAAAGGAGCACATCTTACTATTCACAAGGAAAATAATAGCAGATGTTTCCTCCGTGCTTTTTAACATCCCACAACCACCAGATAATAGCTAACCAAATTTCGATCCAAATATTATCCATTTTTTGTCCTTCCTCTGTATCACGAACCTTTGATCCTTCACTATGCGAGCCTTCATTCAACTTACATTTCAGCCAACAAACTAGAATCAGAACCAAAATTTAACTGGTCATACAGACACTTTTACTTGGGGATTCAGATGTTTCGGCACTTTTCAAACACCTCTATGCTTCTTTACATCCAGTAACCGCCAGATAATAGCCAACTCAATTTCAATCCAATCGTTGCCCATTCTGTCTTTCCTATTTACCATCAACCTTAAACCCTTCAATAGGTGAAACTTCATCCAACATTCATTTCATCCAACAAATTAGAAGCAGAACAAAAATTTGTCAGGCCAATCTGTTAGTTCCGTTTTGGGTTTCAGGGTGAGGAGAGAGGAGAGACGATTAACCACCTCCATATTCAGAAGGAAACAACAAATAGTCATCAACAAACCTCTTTACCTCCTTTTCGAGGATATCCAACACTAGGCAGTAGTACGACCTACTTCCATCACCATATATGACACACACTAAAAGCACCTCAGACAAATTTATCTAGAAGGAAACATCAACTTGTGCACTCCATAGCATTTCGTAGACAGTAATGAAAAAGGTTGAAGAATCCAAATCACCCTGACAGGAGCTAGCATTTGCAGCATAACCAGCAGGGGCTGAAAATCCACATAATTAGTGTTCTTACTGAAAGAGATCCACCAAGCAGCAACTTTATAAATTACCCCCCAATAAAATAAAAAAATCTGCCCCCATTTTTAGCATCCAGAAGAACCACCAGCAAAAAAAGTTTGGGGGTAGAAATCAAACATAAAGTTTGGGGGTCAAGGGGGTAGCCCTTATTTTCCCAACCCACACTCCTAGAAGATAATCATGATTAAAATATGGAAGAAATTGTACAGACAATTGTTTAATTCTCAATATACAAGGTGCAGTGCAAATTACCTAAGTATCAACTAAATAGAGAAATAAATGAGATTCAAACCTGATCCTTAAAACCCCGAGAAAGCATCTCATCTGCCTCATCCAAAACAAACATCTTAATATAATTAGCCTGAAGGGATTGTCTACGCAACATGTCATAGACACGGCCTGGAGTACCTACAACAACATGAACCCCTGCAGCAAGAATTCGTTGGTCTTCACGGACACTCGTTCCACCAACACAAGCATGAACCTTAACACCCAAGTAGTCCCCAAGGGCTCGCATAACCTTCTCAATCTGTTGAGCAAGCTCCCTTGTAGGAGCAAGGACTAAAGCCTGGCATTCCACCAACTCATACTCCAGCTGCTGCAGAATTCCTGAACAGAAAGTAGCAGTTTTACCAGTACCAGACTGAGCTTGCTGAATAACATCGAGACCTTTGCAGAACGGTACAATTCCCCTCTGTTGAATTGCGGAAGGCTTCTCAAAACCTTGACATATTCAAGGAAAAAACAAACTGAGTTATTATAGATGCCATGAATACATCAATAATGTCGTTAAAGAGATAGCATAGATGCTATGAATAGATTACAACAAAAACTTCAAAACACATGCATAAGCTGATCCGGAAGCAGACCATATTGATAATATTACCATAAGCATAGATTCCTCTGAGAAGGTTCTCCTTCAAGCCCATCTTATCAAAGCTATCATAAACCTCATCATAGGTAGTAAAGAACTCTGTTCCTTCCTCAGAAATCCTATATCACAAATTATTAGAACGTTAAATTTAAAAACAAGTAGATTTGATTTATAACACAGTGGGCAGCATTGAGTTCTAGGATTGGGTAACTTAATTAACAAGGATTCTACAATTTGAAGCTCAGTAAAGGTTCTAGTACACATTCTTCCCTACGTTATATATAGAGGTTCATTCAAACTCATGACCACAATGGAGTTAAGTTACCATGTGTCAAACCCCTCACTGGTTATATGGATTGGAGATGTAGAAAATAATATATAGAGAATTTTATAGAAGATAAAAGCAGAACAGAAAACAGAGATCCACTGCAATCATATAGAACTTACAATTCATTCATCTTGTTGTCATATTGACGAGTATCAAACTGTGAACCTTCAACAGCATAGTCAGCCATAACTACAAAACAAATCAATGCAAAAACATAATCAGGAAATCCCTTTAAAAACAACAATTCACTTCAACAGAATTCAAATGGAATTAAAATATTTATATATATTCTTCTAAAAATTCACTTGCACCAAAAGCTAACAGAAGTGCAAAAAAATCCATTCTCCTAAAATATAGGTATTCAATTAGTACACATGTGACAAAGGTATCACTGTATGGCAGTTCAAAGCATATCAACAACATGTCCACTTGTCATTCCAAGAGCCTTTTTCACAGTTTGCTTTCTTTTCTCCTTGGAATCCCCTCTTAGGAGGAGCTAAAAACTTGAGAAGCAACGACTATTTTCCAACAAAATACATGAATAAATTAGAACTGATTGAAATTGGTGGCATATCTTTTAAGATATCTCAAATAGCAGAACCGAAAAAAAGGATAAATCAAGATAAACGAAAATTGATGAATGGCAATGCAAATCATTAATTTTCTTTCCCTTATACAGCCTACACATATTATCGAACCACACTGGAGTCATCATTTCAAGAAAAATCGCAGAAAAGCACCTCACATGTAGATGCATTCTATTCTTCCAACAACTAACAATTAAATTGACATGGTTTTCTCCAGCAGCTTCATTCCATCATACAGCAGACAAGACACATGTACCAAATAGCACAGAGACGCATCCACCGACTCAACTATACAAGAATATAATAAAATTCTTTCAAACTAAACCCTTTAAAGCGAAACCATAGCATCATAAGCCATCTCAAAACAATGCACTCAAGTTCAACCCCCGAAGCACAAAGACTTCCCCGGTTCTCCTGCTGGAAGATATACATAGACCATCGACCACAAAATACGGTAGCCAGAAACTAGACAACTAATTAAACAAAACTTCAACATCAAAAGCATTACCTGCACAAATAATATAAACAACAAACGACTCGGAAAACAGAATTGGCAACAGAGACCGATTATTCAAGAGAAAAAAAAAACCAAAAAATTAACAGATTTTGACGAAATACATATCGCATCGAATTCGTAACCATCTTCAAATCAACAACCTTCTATACAATCGATAAAATCGTTTTAAGTATCAGAAAATTTTGATATTACGAAATCAAAAATAAAATCTTACTTTCTCTGTCGCTGTTGTTCTTCCTTCGTAATCTCGAGTAGAAAAACAAATTGACGTTGGAAGCAAGTCGTGGTAAGTTCTAGGGTTAGAGCCTGCAGAACTCTAACCGGATCAGGAAAGTGAAAGACAGAGCAGGTACAACTGTAAATAAGTGGCGCACCTTTTATACGATGTTGGAATTTCCTTTTTGAAAAAGCAAATTATAATATTTTATTGGAGAGAAATATTTTTCACTCTCACTAGCTTCCCGAGGTGCCCGCGGTCAGAGTTCCCCTTCTTCGTCCATTAAGTAAACTTTTGGTTCTCGACAAAGGAAACAATTATCAAAAATATATTTGAACTTTTTATTGTTATTTTTTTATTTTAAAATTTTAATATTTGTATTGATTATATTTTTCGTAAGAAAATTAATACGTATCTTAAGTATATATTCTAATTCGAGAGATTTGGGATCAAATTCTTAATTTTTTTAATTTAAATTATATATATTATAAATTAAAATTTTTAAAAAAATTAAAACTCATTCCCTATTCAATTATTTTATAATAGGCATTTATCATTGATTAACTGATGAAATATTATTTTTCATAAAAAATGGTAAAAATTAAATTGAAAGGTTATCTATGTCCAACATAAAAAAAGTAGTATGATGATTCAAATTTAAATTAATTGACCCATTTTGATCGGGTCTAATAAAAACATAAGTTATAAATACTCATTATTAATATATCATAAATAAATTATCTATAATAAATATAAAATTTATCAAATATAAAATAATATAAATATTCAAAATAATATAAACTTATAAAAATATAACCTCGATAAAATATCCAAACAACTAATTAAATAAATAATAATCCCATCACCTATCAATATAAAAGTTTCTAGACACTAACATCATCTCTGCCTAAAATCTCTACAATAAATATATAATCCTCTTTAACTTACAATTGATCTCCTCTATTTTAGAGTCAAGAAAACTCAACGGTGAATTAAATATCTAGTAAGCAATATAATTATCAATATAATAATATAATAAAGTATCTCGGATAATAATATCAAATATATATTAGAGTAATAAAAATATACAAGTTATCAACTATTCGAAGCTTGGTGTCATATTGTAACCAACACTCAAAAATTATAATGGTAGCTAAATATAAAAAATGCAGTCAAGATTCTACCAAATTTAAATATTAATAAGGATATAAGTTCTATCAAATCTATTTCAACAAAGATGACAACTGAAAAAGCACTTTCTGTGCTAACGTGAACAATTAAGTTTTGACCCCGTTAAAAATATAGTGGAAACAGTATAAATAAATATTCAATACACGTAAAGGATATTTAACACTAGATACTAACGAAATAACAAATATGCACAATATATATAACGATGAGCAATAATAAAAAAGACACAATTTTTTTGGTGACGAAGTGAAAACTCGATACCCACGGTAATCGAGAAAAATATTCTGGGCTTCAACGGCCAAGGAAGTAATGCACTATAAAAATCAACTTACAGACCGGGTGGTAACGACGCGCTAACCTAGCCGACTTACTCATGTCCTGTGATCCCTACCAAGGAACTCTTTGGATTTGCCCGCGGCAACGAAACCGGACACCTTCCGGTCTTCACGTCAATCTTTCCTCGAACCACTTGAATGGCCAATCACGATTGAGTCTCCTTCACAAACCAACGTCTCCAAACGAAGGTAGAAGGATGGAAGATATTAAACGGTATTGAGAAGAGAAAAACCGTTAGAACATGAGGTATGACGATGTAGAGCGTAGTAGGTTCAGTTTTCTCAAATGGAGCAAGATTAAAGAGTAAGAAGAATGTTCTTCTCTCAA
>JAOVVI020005351.1:0-16604 GCA_028571085.2 Nepenthes alata
TTGTTTTCGCCTCTTGTTTGTAATTACCCATCTCATACATAGTACAATTTTTGTGGACTTAATGTCCCGTGGTTTTTTCCTTGATTCATAAGGGTTTTCCACGTAAATATTGTTTGTCCTTTTTCTTACTTCCATTCCTTCTCTTCAATTCCATTATGCCTGTGTCGGTCGGCCGCCTCACCTCCGGCCAACAAGATATGATGGGCTGATACAGATTTGACATAATTGGGCACATAATATTTTCAAGTGTTACATCGGTTTGGTGAAGAATTATAGGTTATGGATAGTGAAGTTGATTTCTTGTCCTGTTATTCATAGTGACTACATAATATAGCTGATTGCGTCGTAGTGTCATTATATCAAGAAGTTGAAGTGATAATTCTATCATTTGTGCTAGGATTTCTCAAACACGTGCACAACTAGCGTAGCGGAAATGCATTCAAATTCCTCTATCAATTGTCGGCCACCAAACAACATGAGAGCACTATGAATAACAAATACACAGCTAAGCACACAAAGTTGCATAATAATATTTGACATGGAAAGCCCTTCTCAATTAAAAAAAATCATAAAATAAACACCGAATAAATTCATTATAAAAGTATCCGTTTATAAATATAAGTACATTCAAGGTTTCTTTATAATAACCCGTGTAAATGACCGATTGAAAATAATTCCAACACCTAGTAACCTATCAAAAAAGACTACACTAAAAGACCGAGCAACCAAAATGGTAATAAATCCTAGAAAGCCAGATCAGAGCAATATACCTGAGTTTGGTGAATAATAAAACTCGAATCAGACTTTAATCGGATGTCAAACATTTTCCTCTTTTGTCTTTTCTCTCTTTTCTCATTTCATGCAACGCCTTTTGTGTCCAATGATTTCGGAAACTTGCCCAGAAATCACAACAGAACCTTTTAAATCAGCAGCATCATGCGCCCATCATAAGCGTATCAGGCGTGGCTCCCTTTGGCAAGTCATGCATGTGCGCCTTTTAACCACTTCTTAGGCATGGATTTTAACAAAAGTTGCTAAAAACGGCATACATGCACCTCTCATATATGTATTAGGTATTGAAATCTTGCTCTTGTTGGCATATACACCCATTATGCACCCCTGAAAAATGCCTTTGCTCGAACAAATTCTCACGTCAAAATAAAACTCACCTCTAAATGACCTATCCATTTTGGGTGAAACTCATAAGAAAGTAACTAAAAACCTTGCAAATACTCTCTCACGACCTTGTCAATGATTGCTCGTCTCTCCGGCAATCATCATCTCTTATCCTTTGACAACTTCCCTTTCACAGGGATCGTGATGCTAGACTTTGCAAGTATGAATGACACTCTTTTTCGCTCCACCGAAACACTTAGAGCATTACCACTCCTCTTCGGCATTTTCACGTTGATAGATCGTTCTTATTAACTCTCTTCCTTGGCCTTCTTTCGCCACCTTAACTAAACCTTCTATTAGTTACCTTAGCATTACCTTGACAACCGAAGCCTCCATTAGGCATCGACTTAAATGTTGCTTCCCATTCCCACAACCAAGGAGACTTTGGTAAGCTTTCTTTTGGCTTTTTTTGAATGCTGTGCAAAAACCTTCTTCGTTAAGCTTACTAGTGAAATCAAATTCAACATCACATTCGGAGTATATTGCACGAAGTAATCCCACTTCATGTGGCCCTTCTTGCCGCAAAAAAGTATTCAATGTCCTTAAATTTGGACCTTCTGTTGCTCCTCTCCAACTTGTTGCCTCTTTCCCTTGATCTCTCATGCCCTGAATGTTAATAGACACCAATGCATTCAGTTCCTCCGAAACCTCAACACTTTACTTATATTTAGACTCATTCATAAGTAAAGAAATAATGATCTTATCAAAATTGAAAGTATTCTTCCCAAACAATAATATTGTGACAATATGATCATATGATGATGGTAATGGGGCCAGCAACACCAATGCCTTATTTGTCCTTGATTTTCTTATCAAGTGCCTATATTTATGTTAAAATCTGGTTGAATTCATCCAAGTGCTTCTCGAAGCTTAAAATTAGAATGTTATAATGTTGTAGTTTATAGTGCTATAATAACTAGAAGTCCTTTAACGAGGATTCTATTTTGTGTTATAATCTAAATTTGTATTTTTTTGAGAGGATGAAAAAGTTTTTTATATTTATTATTGTTGCGTCCCGGGTTTTCGATTATTGTACGGATTTGGGAGCCTTTCAATCTTCCGTTATGGGTTAATCTGGATCGGGTCCAGTTTC
Source organism: Nepenthes alata (assembly GCA_028571085.2). Lineage (NCBI taxonomy): Eukaryota > Viridiplantae > Streptophyta > Magnoliopsida > Caryophyllales > Nepenthaceae > Nepenthes > Nepenthes alata. The sequence goes on from JAOVVI020005351.1 coordinate 2,270, forward strand.
TATCACTGATAACCTAGAACCTGCACAATACAAACCACAAATAAGAAGTCAGAGGACAACGGGGGGCTATCCCCCGTTGACACTCCAACGCTCAAGTCAGAAATCTTCCACAATAAACGGAGGAATGTACGTTTAAAGGTAAATGCGGCGGGAATGCAAAGATGTAGCGATGAGGGGAGTGTGAGAGGGATGTATTGGGAGGCTTGAGCTCCATGAATGCGCCCAACTAAGGGGCAGTTTAGAGGTGCACCCACGGATGGCAGCTTAGAGGTGCGTCCGGCAGAGGGGCGGCTTGGATGTGCGCCCGCGGAGGGCGGCTTGGAGGTGCGCCCTCGGAGGACGGCTTCGAGGTGATCGTGGACCATAGTAATATTTGTAGATCTCCCGGAATACGCCAGAACGAGTGCGGGGCCTGTTGGGCCCGTTCAACCAGATTGCCCTAGTGGGCCGTCGGGTATGGGCCTCACCGTGACCAAACGGGTCAACTAAGTAGGCCGAACGATCCTGGTCGGCCCTTCTGGGCGGAGCATGGAACGGCGTCGCACTTATTGATCTGATGCTGGGTGTCTTCTTGAGGAGTCATACACCCTTTCTGCTCGAGGGTGTTGAGCGCCATTTGAGAGGCTCCCCTGGGCTCGCTGCTGTTGCATCTTGGCTACACTCTCGGAGGGCTCTGCGACACCAGGCTTGGCCGAGAACATCAGTAAACTCTGGGCGCCTCCAGCGGGGGACTGGGCGGTCCCATTTGGTCGGATTCTGAAGACGGTAACGGACGCCATGGCAGGAACAGGGATCTGCTCTCATTCCTGCTGAGAGCCTTGGATTTCCAGTTTAGAGAGAGCTTTCGGGCTCTTCCTTCGTCGAGAAGCTCTGGGTTCTGCCTCTCGGAGGCCGTTGCCGTGAGGATAGGCCGCTGCCTGAGGGTGGCCTCACGCTCTGTTTTTGGGTGAGAACACGAGGAGGAAGGGTGGCCACTGTTGGGAGCTTCGTGCCGCCCTATTAGGGGAAAAAGCGGTTGTACTCCATTGTTGGTGAGCTCGGGTTTCGACCGGCTCTGATCTGGGGAGGAATTGTTGGGTGCTGCGGCTCGAAGGGTTTCAAGCTCAGTTCCACAAAGACAGAGGATTAGGCCTTGTTTCTAAAGATGGGAACGATAGAGCCGAATGCCGTCACCGGAAGTGCCTGCATCCTATTTTGCCGGAGGTGAGAGCAGGAATCGCCGAATTTGGTTGCTGGGAGTGCCAAGTTCTGCCATCAGGGACCTTGGGCTCTGTTTCACGACGTTAGGGGACTGGGTGTCGCCTCTGGAGGCTCTGAGCCTTACCCAGCCCATCGACGGCAGAGAGAGAGAGAGAGAGAGAGAATGCCATGAGGGAGGAATCCTTCACTGCGAGAGAGAGAGAGAGAGTTCCCGTCTTCGCCGGAGGTCCAGAGCCGCAGAGTTAGGAAAGTGGTTTCTTCCTCCGTTTTTCTCCCCCCTCTTTCTTGTGCAGGGCTTGTCCTTTTATGGGGAAAAGGATGAATATTTTCCCTCCAAATCGAACCCAAAACTTCCCGCCAAGATGAAAATATTTCCCACCTCAACGAAACTTTTCTACCACGCCTTTGGTTTCGGGTTGGCCCGCAATACCGGACCCAACAGAATCTATTTGTCATTGCAGCTCGTTCTTCCCTACAAAGTATCCTTCCAAGCAGTCTCCTCTGTGGATTTAGGTGTGCCCTTTTAGTGTGCAAGGATTCCTTTTGGCCTGTCATTGATCATGTTTTTCTATGACTCACATGAATATAAAGGTTAAAACTAGATAAACAAGGACTTAGTGAAATAGAATGATTTTGAAGACAAGGAACAGTCCTTTATTTCTCTTATATTCTCTCTTAGGTTTTTCAGCTAATAACTTTCATTAATTTTCATAGTTCCTGTGTTTCCTTCCTGTAAGGGGATTTTTCACAATCAACAATTTTTTACATGCCTCGCTGTGCTTGATGAGTCACTCGCTAAACTGCATCATGTTTCCTCTTGGGATCTCCACAAGCTACCATTATATAGTATATCAGTGATTGATAAGAGTGCGTCATTTTTCGGTGATTTTTGTGACAAAAAAATTGTGATTTCATCAAATTGCCATGCATTGTCCTCCTGCACCTGGTCTCTATTACTTGGTTATATGTATTTCTTTAGTAGTCTCTAGCTTCCAAGCCTTTTTTTTCTATTGTCTTGAAATCACTATTTATTTGATAAAAAAGAAATGTGTTTCCAGTGAGATTTTTCATCCTTTGCCAATTATCTTGGAATCTCCATGAGCTTTGTGTATGGTTGAATTAATGAATAGTAGTTCTTTGCATTTAAGTATGCTATCCTGATAAAGATCTAAAAGATGTTTACTGTGTTTTGTAATTACCTTTACACGTGCACTGAAGGGCTTGCATGAGGCACAAAGGTGCCAATAGGACTGTGCCCCAGTGCACATGTGCCACCCAAGCATGCATTAGATGCAGAGATTTTGGGTAAAATGCGCTCAAATGTGGCTCAGACACACATCTGGTATTGGTATCTTGGATAAACTACTTTTATGTGTGGCTCATTTGTAGACTAGGCGCAGGTATCCTTGTCAAAATATTCTCATGTGTGGATCCGGCGCAAATTAGGCATGGAAACTGGTAGATGGTGCATTTTCAAACAATAGATATGTATTTGGCGCTTGTCTTTATTGATACTTTGGAATCCTCCGGTAGACCTATTTACCTAATCACATGTAAATACAAGATATTCCTAACAATCTCTTCCTTTAACAATTTCGTGACAAAACTCCTTATAAAAAAATTTCAAATATATAAATCACGGATTTAGATATTATTGAGATATAACATATATACATAAAAATCTACTCCTAAATAAATAACACACAACTGTACTCTAATATTTTACCTTTGAAAATAAGTGCACGTATTGTTCCTCATTAGGCACGGTCAGTGCAAATAAAAAAAATATATGCATAGATAAATAACAAAAATATTGTAGATTATCAATGAACATTATTATCCAACAATACAGTACTACATATATATAAAAAGCCAGAAATTACTCTACCCCCTCTTCTCTTTTATTCTACTCTCATTTTTCCAGCTCCCCTTTTTATCAGAAATTTCTAAAATAAGTACATCTATTAGTATCAAAGTGATTGTTGTCCCTCATAGAGCTTAATTCATCAAAAATTTGATGTATACTCTCCCTCACATATGCATCTTGGGCGTCCAGTCAGGTGTCAATACGCTAAAAATCCTAGTGGACATGGGATTTTAATCTATCTTGTTTTGCAGCAAGCCTAGATATTTTTTCATTCGTGGTGGCATGTTGGTTGAACATCCGTGACAGCTGACCCATGATAACAGAAGAAGAGGACAATAAGGACAACTGTGGCTTGGAGGAGCAAGGGGTAGATTGAGATGATCTAGCACCTGAATACAACACATCCATAGGATCATGACGCTTAGGGGAGTGACGGCAGGTATATGCCTGGCTCAGCTCATGTCATGCAATCAATAGGTTTCACTAGGGAAACGTGAGGAAGTTCCAAAAATGATACCCCGAGATCCATGATCAGGCATTGAATGAGACAACTGTAAAGATGGTTGTTATCCTTTTTGCTCAAAAAGATAGAAATCATGTGTGAGTAGAGATGTGATGGGAGATCAATTAACGATCCAAGGATGAGAGCATAGATGAATAAAGTTTTGTCAAGAAGAAATGAGGTGTAGTGTGTCATGGGAAAAATATTTGGGAGTATAATCGGACACACTATAAATTGGCGGAGAGTGAGATGTTTTGTCTTAAAAGATTTTCCATGCCAAGCCATGGCAGCACCATGCAGGAATGAGGCAATGCCTTTATAAAGAGGCATCTTATGAAATGAATAAGGGTAGTCAAGATAGGGTACCAAAGGGAGATGAAGAGTACTTGTAATCACATCCGGAGGGATATGAAAGATGCTTGCCCTCAAAAAGGTTGAGAAAATGTTAGACCCCTTATAAATATTATGAATATTAGTATAAAATCCTCAAACAAGGAAGATAGAGAGAGGAATAAGATTAGTGATGATCAATTCCCAGTACTGATCAACGAAGACGGAATATATAGAGCAATCTTGTGAAACAAGGTCCACCTCTCGTTCTCAGGTGAGTTGACAATAGTTCATCTGTTTTTGAAAAAGATCTTCTGCAACAGCATTAATAAACTGGCCGGACTTAGAAGAGGCACCACTATGGGGACGCTTTCTGGAGGATTTTTTAGAAGTGGCTATCTATAAACAAAATGTGAAAATTTATTCGTAAAAATCACATATTTGAGACACTGTGTAAGATAAACAGAGATCAAAGCCCAAATCTACCGAGGCAAGGTTGTAAGGGAAAAACTCCTACAAATTCCGGTTAAGAAATGCCCAAATTTTGAAAAGGGGATAGCCAAAACATGGATGAGTTTCAAAATGAACCACCCAAAGTTATACACCTTTAAAATGTTTAGATCTACAAGCAAATCTTTCAAACTCTAAAATATTTGGATCTACAAGCAAATCTTTCAAACTCTAACAAAACCCAACACAATTTGGTTACTAGCATGAGGAATCTTACTAAAAGAGATGAAGAAACCGTTACCATGGTGGAGTCTAGCTAATTACCATGGATGGAAGACCCAAGAGCTTGAGGAAGAGGAGAGAATACGAAAACATGCGTTAATTTCTCCTTGAATTTGAGAAAAAAATATGTAGATGTAGTAGGTTGAAGGTAGAGAGTGTGTGTGATAAGAAAAAACTTTTAAGAGAGGGTAAAAATGAGTTCGGCACATGAATATCACAAGAAGAAATAAGAGCGTTGCAAATTGACGCAAGAGCATAAATCGGTCACACTTCAAGCTCTACATGCAAGAGAAATAGATCATGAGCACAAGAAAAGTGCGCTTTAGGCATTGACGTACTGGAGAATTTGCGCACGAGCAATAGAGAAGCGCTCTTTAGGTGCGAATTATTTTGGACATAATACTCTCGAGTGCTAGATAGACACTTATTGGGAGTGATACACAATGAACAATGTATCAGGCAGGTGTGATGCCTATAGGCAAAAGAGAAGCAGCACATGAGCAAGATATGACGTGTATCAAGTGCAAGGATTTTTTTTTTTGTTAATCACAAAAGAAGAATCTGCATCAAACCTATGGTAGAGAATAAATACATATAGCCTTTCGAAGTGACTCAACCTGAAGGCTAAGTGTTTTTAGTGAATATGTCGGCCAAGTGGTGTTCTATGGAAATATGCTCCAAAGCAATGACAGGGGTTTTAACGAGTTTATGAATAAAATGATGCCTAATATCAATATGTTGGTTTGCGAGTGTTGAACAAGATTTTTGGAGATATTGATCATATTAGTGTTGTTACAATAAATAGTCATAATGTCTTAGGTAATACTCTAATTATGTAACATTTGTTTCATACATAAAAGTTGACTACAACTGTTTCTAACGACAATGTACTCAGCTTCGGCAATAAATAAAGTGATTGAATTTTACTTCTTACTCATCTAGGCTATTAGGTTACATCCGACATAGAAACATCCTCTAGAAGTGCTTTTTCAATCATCAGTATTTTCAGCCCAGTTGGTATCTAATTAGCCATCCAAGTCAAGATTGGAATCACGAATGTAGAGAATCCTGTGATCGGATGTACCAATTATATAACGCATAATATGTTTGACAGCACTTTAGTGTGATTCCTTAGGGTTTGATTGATATCGAGCACACGTACACACACTAAACACTATGTTAGGTCTACTAGTAATTAAGTAGGGTAGGTTACATATCATACTTCTATAAAAAGTTTGATCTAAACTCTTGCCTGTAGGGTCAAGAACTAATTTGGTCATTGTGCTTATGAGTATTAAAGTATATTTTTGTTGTCTAATCCAAATCGTTTAACAAGATTATTAACATGTTTAGATTAGGATACAAAGATCTCATGATAAAGTTGTTTAACATAAAGACTAAGAAAGAAGATCAATTCACCTACTATACTCATTTTGAATTCGGAGTTCATATATTTACCAATTTCATAAGCTTAGGAGTCTATAGTGAAACAAAAAACAATATTATCTACTTAGACTTGAGCTACAATCATATATTTATCAACAACTTTGACAAACAAAGTTTTGTCAACACTACTAGTAAATATGTGATCACTGAGATAGAAAGTGAGAAGCTCATACTAGGCTCTAGGAGCCTGCGTAAGACCATACAAGACTTTCTTGAACTTTTACACATGATTAGGTAATAAGTTATCAGTAAATCTCTTTCGTTGCTCATTGTACACTTCCTCTTGAGTAATGTTGTTAAGGAAGACACTTTTGACATCAATTTGGTAAAGTTTAAACCTAATCATACGGATAATGGATAATAAAATTCTTATAAATTCAAGACAAGCTATGGAAGTAAAAGTTTTATCAAAGTATATTCCTTCAATCTGAGTATTGGCTTGGGCAACTAGCCAATTCTTAAAGATCGATTTAGTGCTAATAACGTTGCTATTTTTTAGTCTGGGGACCAAAACTCATATATAGTTCATAATCAATTGATTTAATTCTTCATATATGGTATTAGTCCAACATTCATCATTCAAAGCCTCTTTAACCTCTTTAGGCTCAATAAGTGAAACATAGTATGTGAAAGTGATTTGATTAAGAAATTGTCAATGCAGTAGCATTCCCTCATTTAGGTCACCTATAATGTAGCCATTAGGATGATTTAATTTGACTCTAGATTAAGGTTCTTTGCCTAAAGTGATGTCTTGTGCCTCATCAGTGCTTAAATTAACATTTGTTTTAGGATAGGGTTTGTTTTTACTACTCACCTCTTCTAAACATTTGTTCTCCATAGATTGCTTATTTGAAATGTCCTCAACAACAACATTGATTGTTTCCATCATAGTAAGTGTACGAAGGTTGTACACTCTATAGGCTCTACTGGATTGAGTATATCCTAAAAAAAAAATTATTTCATCACTTTTTAGTCAAACTTTCTTAAGTTTTTCATATCTCATAGAATGTAACACTTACTACCGAAAATGTGAAAATATTTAACATTTGATCTCTTTCCTTTCTTAAGTTTGTATGAAGTCTTATCAATTTCAAGTCTTAAGTAAACCCTGTTAATGATATCACGAGTAATGTTCACTGCCTTGCCCCAAAAATGCATGACTACATTTTTACTATATATTATTGTCCTAGTCATCTCTTGGATAACCCTAATTTTTTGTTCAACTACTCTATTTTGTTGAGAAATGATATGAGCAAAAAATGCTTGTTTGATTCCTTCTTCATCATAAAAATTATGAAAGTTAGAGTTCTCAAATTGTTTTTCCATTGCGACTTCTAATTTTTATAATTAGGCATCCTATTTCATTAGTAGGTTTTATGAAAAGAATTTTCACAATTTCAAACATGTCAGATTTCTCATGTATTAATTCAATCCAAGTGTATCTAGAATAGTCATTGACAATAACTAAGATATACCTCTTGCCTTCTAGACTCTCGACCCTAGAAGTTCTCATAAGATCCATATAGATCAATATAAAAGGTCACAATATGTGAATGTTAGTTATCATAGGATGACTCGATCAAGTTTGCTTTTCACTTTGACATGGACCACACACATGGTTTTTAACATTTATTAGTTTGGGTAGTCCATCAATAATGTTTATCTTAGAGATTTTAGACTAACTCTTAAAATTTAAGTGATTGATATGTTGATACCAGAATTTGATTGAGTTGGTCTTCGTGGGATGGCACCCTATGACTAATTTGAGGACAATTCCATAGAGGTTATCAGGGGTTCTCTTTCCTTCTAACATGAGCAATCCATTTATATTATAAATATAGCATTCATTTTGAAAAAATCTAATTTCAACATTTTCATTACAACTTATAATTAGAAGTTTAGATTTAAAGCTATCTACATATAGCACTTTGTAAGGCACCATGAGATTGAAAATGTTAATCTGACCTTTCCGAGGTTAGGAGCCTTAGCTCCATCACTAAATATAGCCATCCCATTATAAGGTTAGTAAGTGACGTAAATATAGACTTATTACCACACGTGCCTAGAGCACCCACTATTGAGGTACCATATAGATATATTTTGAGCCTTTGATGCAATATGGGCAATGTTGCGTCCTGGGTCCGCGGTTACTGTACGGATTAGGAAGCCTTCGGATTCTCGAGCACGTGGTAGCGTCAGGCTGAGGTTCCGGTCTCCGTAACTCCTAATCTGGACCTGCACAACACAAACAACAAACAAAAAGTCAGAGGTCCGGCGGGATTTCTCCCACCACGGCTACTCCGACGCTCATGTTTATCTTCTTTGGTTGTATTTCCTAACCTGGTTGTATTTCCTTTGGTTATGGAAGTTCTTTTTGTTTTTCTTAAAAAACTCTTTAATTTTTTTTTATTTACAAAAAAGAGCAAAATGTTTATCTTCGAGGGAATGTACAATGGATTCATTATCTATTTCTTCTTTAATGGAGTTTAGGGTGATGCATTTATTTTTTTCTTAGACTAAGGCAATATATGCTCATAGGTTTGTAGTGAGTCAACAAGTTCTTCAATTTTTACATTGTCAATATCTTTGCTTTCTTTTATAGTTGTTACTTTAAGTTTGAATTGCTGAAAAAGAGATCTCATGACTTTACGAAGAATACGGTTTTCAAAAATTATTTCACCAAAATTGAACGTGGAATTAACAATGTCATTTAATTTGGTATAGAATTTATCGAATGTTTCATCTTCTTTTATCCTAATTTTTTCAAATTTAGTAGTGAGCACTTGTAATTTAAAATTTTTAACCATTTTAGTTCCTTCATAGGTTATTTTTAGAATTTTCTATGTTTCTTTTGAGATCTCATATATGGAGACACATTTGAACTCCTTTGAGGAAACAGTTATGAAAATAGCATATAACTCTATACTGTTCCAATTACACGCATTTGATTCCTCCTTAGTCCACATAGACGGGACTTTTATATCATTATTGGTTGCACTATTGGGTTGTGTCTAGCCGGATTGAGCATTAATTTATTCCTGTTCATCCATAGATTTCATGAACGCTGTCATACGAACCTTCAATATATATAATTACTCCCATTAAAGTAAGGAAGAACGGACAAAAACCAACTCGTATACATCTAATTAATAGGATCAAGCATCAAGGCATGTCTTTGATACCACTTGAGAGATCTAAAGAATCCCTTATCTCGATTCGCTTAGATCCTATAAATAAGCGAAGGCAAAATGTATATGAATATATAATATACATAAAGTATGCTCTAGATAAAAATTAAAATCATTATTCACAAATAAGTATATTACCACAATAAATATAAAATAGTAAAATAAAATAGCACATCAATTTTGATGACGAAGAAAAATTCGAATATAACTAATAGTTATCAAGTAAAACCCTTCGGATTGCTCCAATTAATAAAAAAATGTCATATAAAAGTCAATTTATAGTCTATATGATACAAATATATTAAACCTTAATTGACTTACTTCCAACTTATGATTTCTGTCAAGAAATTCTTTAAATTTACTTGCAATAATAAAACCGAATTCATTATGATTTTCTTATCCAATTTCCTTCACTTGTTGAATCTTCATACAATACCGGATCTCAATATTCATACCACTAACGTACCACAAAAGTTTACAAGTTGGAGTTAGTATCTAAACTACGGAGAAAATGATTGAAAAAATCTTAACAGTTTATCTCAAGAGTAGAATTTTAGTTTTCTCAGGCAAAAATAACTTTTCACATTAAACAATAAGAGCTTTAGGTTGCAGCCATAATTTACTTTTGTCTTTTTACCATTAATAAATGGAAGTGTGGTATTTTAAGAAAGGGTTAAAAATTAGGTCAAAAACATGCGCTATCTTAGAAAACAGCGCTCCAACGCACATGCACTGAATTAGTGCTCATCAGGTACAAAGGCGTCAGCAAGAGGGCCGCTCCCAGTGCACATGCACTACTCAAGCATGCATTAGGCGCAGGTTTTCCAAATAAAATGTACTCAGCATGCGGCCCAAGCGTACATTAAGTGCGAGTATTCTTAGTAAATTGCATTTTGTGTGGCTCGAGTGTACATTAGGCGCATATATTTTGGTCAAAATATGCTCGTGCACGGATCCAGCGTTTATGAAGTATGGAAACTAGGAGATGGCATATTTGAATAATAAACGTGTATCCAATGCTTGTCTTCATTGATGCTTTAAAATCCTCCAGGATACCTATTTACCTAATCACAATATATATTAATATAAAATATTTCTAAACATATTAGAAATACATGGACTCACTTTTACCCTCACATTGTTAAAAAGGTCATTTTTGTTGTTTGAATTTAGCAAATTTATTGTTGTACTAGACTCCCCATCTGTGTTATGATATTGTTATATAAAATGGCTGACGTGTAGTGGGAATCACAATCCAATTCATCCATCTGCATAGCAACCAAACAAATGTAAACTCTCCTAATTAGGAAAGTTCATGCCTACAAGAGCTTGAAATTTTTAGTATACCGTATCGAATGTTAAAATTCAATGTTTCTTTTATGTTTTTGTATCTCGACGGGTAAGATGGTGGGGGGAGGTGGAATAGTTCGGAATCAAACCTAGATCTTGGCAAGTAGCTATCAAACCATGCTCATCATCTTGATTCCTCCTTAATGCATAACTGCAGTGCACCATGCACACAGTTTCTACATCATCGGGTTTTAAGTGCGTCAAATGTATACAGTTTTATTCTCAATGTTTCAATTGCGTCAAGGTATTTAGTCTCTGTAGTAGCATGGGAGGAAAGGAGGATGAACAGATACGTGACTCGCATCTGGGGGGAAAAATAAAACTGATTGAAAATCTGTGTTTGCAGCATGGAAGTTTATGTAAAGATGAAAGGACCTTTGAAGCGTAATTTGATGGATTATAGATGGAGGGACAGGTGTTCGTGATTATAGTTTGCTGCTCTTGCTAAGTTAGGAGAGATTGATTTGGAAACAGTGGATTAACTGGGTTTTCCAGAATCTCTTACTGGAAAATAAACATTGTGGATATGGCTTCTTCAGTGGATTTGTCTATCGGCTTTTGAGAGCTGATACGGATTACACGCCTTTCTCATTTTCACCCTGTCAACGTTTTACTTGTCTAAAGATACTGGATGCTTTTCGGCCGCAAGGCTTGTACTCTTGCCTGTGTTCTCCGGATCATGCTGAGATCAAGATCATAAAGTCTAGGATTTCTGCATTTTGTACTGCTACCGGATGAATGCTTGTGGCATTTCTTATGAATACCTTTGTAATATCTTCTAATAATTGAAGTGTCCATTTTTTCACGCATTATTGTGAAAGTCCGTTAATATGTATAGCTGTATTAAATGTCACACTATCTCGGATGTTGTTCAAGGGATGTTTATCGAACATCGACGAAAGCAATGATCTTGTGACGAGGCCAGCTCCGGATTAGGAATTCTCTCATGGAGCCAGCCTGTTGTCTCATCTTAATTAGGCCCTATTGTTTTAGTGATAGTAACTGGAACAAGAGACTGCATTAAGGGTTCTTTAAATTTATTTGTTGTGGGTAGTATGAGATTTACATCAAAGTATCATTTCAACATTTTGACATTTCTTTAAGATATAGACGTAGGCGTGGTGCCAAAAATAAACCGCTGACAGAAGCAAATAGAAACTCAACCATCCGGGACAATAAAGTCAGTCGCTATAATTATGTATATCTTAATAGTCAGTCAATATTGTTGGAACCGTGACTTGTCCGAAGTAGGTTGGTTTTATCTCTTAAAGAAAAAAGTTAGTCTTTAAATGTAAACTATTTGTTTTTAAAAAATAATTATAATTTAATAATTATTTTTAAATTATTTTTTAAAAAAATAATTAAATTAAAATTATTTATTTAATGATAAATTATTTAAATTTAAAAAAAAAGGGGCCCTACCGCTTTAAGATGTAAAACCTCTTTGAGCCATGACTCGTCTCCATCTTGGCATATCCCTTTTTATTATTACTTCATAAAAAATAACAACATGTAAAAAAAACTGTGGCCGTTTAATCTTAATTTTACAGCTAGCTACCGTATATACTATGGCATCGGAGAATTTTTGGAAAACAAATGATGTAGTTCATTTGGCGGGGTGAAAGTCTAGGCAGCATTAGCCGATTATCAGAGTTTATCGGATGAAGGCAGAAGGTAGTCGATCGGCTGAAGAAGAAGGTGCGCAGAAATTGAGCAAAGTGGCAAATGGACGGTCAACATTTTAACCGGCCAAGGAGCCTAAGAAGCAATGTTTGCCATTTTACTAGGTTTGGCCCAAATGGCAATATTTGCCATTTTCCCTGGCAAAATGGAAGGTTGATAAAATGAAATGTTGGCCATTTTATTAAGATGGCCCATATGTGTAGGATGGCCGGTCAATGAGTTGACTGACCCAAGGAAGCCATAGATGCGCAGACGGCCAAGACAGACAGGGACGGCCAATGGGCACATGGACAGAGCGCACAGATGGAGCACGCGAATGGAGCGCGCGGATGGCCAATGAGCCAAAGGGAATACACGGTATTTATCGGTTAGTGATACCGGTATAGAATCGCTCAAGGATTTTGATGAAAGAATGTCTTGGAAGAGAAGTCGGTCAATGGATAATTGATCGTCCATCAGAGTATCCAGTAAAGCTTGTGGATGCTAGGTTAGAAGATTTTCTAAGCATGTATAATTTCAGGAGGAGATGTAACGCCAGGAAAGATTTTATAGAATTAATTCTGATAACTTAAAATTTGGATTGTTTGACTGTTATAAGGGCCCAATAAATTAGAGTTGGATCAAGGGGTTTAGGAATAATCGTGAGTCACTTAATTAAATTTAGAGTAATTTAGAAAATTAACTTATAATAATAATAATAGGAGAGGATGAGCCGAAGAAGGGAGAGAAAAGAAAGAATGAAAAAAGAAGGAAAAGAAAATGAGGAAAATAAAGAAAAGGAAGGAGAGGGAAGAAGGAAAGGGGAATGGCGGCGCAATCGGTGAGGGAAAGGATCGATTTCCAAATGAAAATTTTGGGCAAACTCTAATTGGCCCCCTATTTATTTAAGATGGTCGTGTAGGGTTAGGGAACGGGAGGGGGAGAGGACGAACGGAGGACGAGAGCCACGTACGAATCGAAGCCACCGTCGATCACAAATCAAGGCAAGTAACTCAGATGTTATTCTACTACCGATTTGTTCTCCTCTCTCTAAATTGACTGCATACTGTCCCAATACTATTAAATTAGTGATGTGTGTGAAAATTATATGTAAGATTGGATCGAGAAAAGAAACAGAGGAGAATGCTCTGTTTGAGGGTTTCTAATTTCGGTATAGTAAATCGAAGAGTATGTGAATTAGGGGCTTGATAGATGATGAATTTGTGCTTTACAAATTATTAGTTCACATGTTGAAGAATGAGAATTGAACTTTTCTTAGTTATCCGTGGGAATCGAAAAATGGATACGGGAACAGGGCCTCCTACTGTCTTCTTCGTGGCCGGCTAAAATGGTGAGAAAGCAGAGATTCGTGCTCTATTGGTTGATTGTTGTCGGCGTTGTGCAGGTGGAGGTCGACACTGTGCACGGTATGTGGGCGGCGTATAGCAGTGTATACTGAAAGATTATATACATATATTTGTTGTGTACTGTGTATGTGTATATACGTGTATGTGTGTGAGTGTCTGTAATCAGCAGTATGTGTGTTGGTGTGGGCTGGTATGCAATTGCATGGGTTTGTGAGCAGTGTGTGGGCTGGTCTGCAGTGCGTGTGTGTGTGTGACTAGAGGTGTGTGTGGGATTGTTGTGGGCAATGCGTGTATTACCGTATATATATATATATATTTGTATTGATGAGCGGGCATGCTTGAATATATAGAAATATATATTGTATATATACTTATGTTTGAATATATAGGTATATATATTGTATATATACTTATGCTTGGATATAAAATATATATATATATATATATGTTTGTGTTTATGTGTGTGTGTATATATATAATTGTATAATTATGCATGTATATACATAATTATATATGGGATAGCGCATATTTATATTAATGTATGCTGATGGTATAAAATATTTATATGAAATTATACAAATATTTTGGCATACTTGAAATAATATTAATGAGTTACGAGATTATTCTCGTATCTCGTTGATAAAATCTGGTAAAAATATTCTTCGCGTTAACCTTATTAGTGTGCGTACAT
>JAOVVI020005352.1:0-16602 GCA_028571085.2 Nepenthes alata
CGAAAATGACAGAACCCCACGTACGTAATAAACCGACGTTTATCTTATCCACTCTTTTACGTTAAAAAATTCCTAAATTTTGAACCGCATATCTTATATAAATATGAGACTGTAAGCTGAATTATAATCGAATTATTTAAAATTTTGAATTTACATGGCACTTATTATATTAAATATTTCTATTTATTCTTATAATATTTTAAAAATGTCTTCACGTAATATTTGATGATATAAAATAAGTATGGCTTTATATTTTAGTAAATAATTAAATGTATAGAGTGTGTTAAAAGAAAAGGAGATGTAGCTGTCCGAGTGATAATAGAGTCAAGTTAGCTCCTACGTGTATCCGCGTCAGCCTACGCGTAAGACAGATGGACCACAATGGAGAGGTTTCTTATTCGACTTCTTCTACCCCAACTATATAAACGACTTAGATTTATTTTTTCCCTATAACCATCTTGACCTTATATATATCCGAATCTTCTCTCTGCTGCTGCTTCTCATACGGTATTTTGTTGGTTCAGTACGTTATACATTGCTGGTTAAGTTATAGAAGAAAGTTCATAATCTGAAGAGAAATGGCGTGTGAACTGGAGACCCAATTGTGCTTGGATGGCTCAAACGTGTTTTTCAACTCTTCCTCTGGAGATGATAATCTCATGGAACTTGGATCTGGGAAATATGGGTAACGGGGATTTACCGATGATTTAATTCACTCTCTTGCTTTTTTTTCTTTGTTGTTTTGCGTGTTATTTTGATTTGTTAATCTTGCTGACCCTTTCTTTTTATGTCTCTGAATAATTAATTGATTAGGTGTGGGCATTATAGAAGAAGGTGTAAGATTAGGGCGCCCTGTTGCAATGAGATCTTTGATTGCAGGCATTGCCATAACGAAGCCATGGTATGTTACTTCGTTCTTGTTGATTTGGATTTCTTGATTTACTTAGTACCATAATTAACAGGTGACTGGATTATTTTCTGATTTTTCGTCTTCTTTTTCCCCCCCTGAAATTTCGAGCAGAATTCGTTGGAAATTGATCCTCTAGAACGGCATGATGTTCCTCGCCCTGAAATCAGAAAGGTTCCCCCACCCTCCTCCTTTACTTTTTCATTTTATTTATTTTCTATTTGAAATTTGGAATTTGATCGTTAATGGAAGGACCAAATTGCGAAACAGGAAAATACCCAAAAAAAAAAGTTCTATTCCTATTTATGGTCTTCATTCCTCAAAAAACGAGTGTGGAATTAGTGAAAGTAATAATAATAAAATTGTTAATGATATTTTCACTTACTGGAGTTCCAACGTTAGTTATAACGTTTATGTATTCAGAATAATGCATATCAAAAAGCATGCCAAAGATGATGTCTCACAACTCGAAGTTTCTGTGCAATAATTTGTAAGATTCAGGCAGTTTGGGGGAGCTGGCACATAATTTGAGATGTTGGGGCGTAATCTTTTTGTACATATTGTTATCCTATATTAGTTTTGGTTGAATAAGTGTTGGGGTCACTCCCTTCGTGGTATCTTTGTCCGCGGACTTCATTGGGGAAAATGGGCGTGGAGTTTTGGAGTGGTCCGATAAATCTGTCAAAATGGACAATGACTCGATGGAAGCGTCATGTCCGAGAGGTTACTGAGGACATGGACGAGAACTCTGAAAGCCTAGGCATTGACTCTCTCTCCGTAGGCCTACTGTAGCCGCATTTTGCAAGTGGGTAGTTAACCCACTCTGATTAGTGGTTGAGGCGACTGCAACTTCCAAGGGTGTCAGGCCTGCCACTCTGGTACGCCGGGCGTGCTCCTACCGTGGCAGGCCTAGGAGGCGTAGTCTTGCCACCCTACTGCTAGAAGGACCACTAGATCCTCCCATTTATGTATATATATATAAATACTTGTGCCCTTTCTTGTCTTAGTAGTGCTGGATACTGTTGTGGCGTGAGTGCATCACTTGGGCGTGCTTTGAGAGAGTTGTGGGTTAGCCTTGTTGTAAGAATCGAGAGAGAGAGATACTTTTTAGAGAGAGTTGTGGGTTAGCCTTATTGTAAGAATAGAGAGAGATACTTTTTAAAGAGAGATTGTGTGATATAAACTTGTGATTGTTTTTTTTATTGTTTGGGCTTTGTGTAGCTAACATTATTGTAAACAATCATTATTTATAGTGTATTCTTTAGTGTTTTTTCCCTTAGTTAAGAAGGGTCTTTCCACGTTAAATCTCGTGTGTGTTTCTATCGTTTTTTTATCTCTACTTTTGGCCGTCCGACCGAGAGCTCTGCTCTGTTGCTGTCCGAGTGATCCGTCCGCCCGGTCACCGTGTCTTCCATTTTGCCCCAACAATTAGAGCTTCTATAGCAGTGAAGTTTTTTCACACAAAAACATTTACTGACTTATGGTTTTAACCTTTCTGATAAGCTTTAAGAGAAGCTTTATGTTGAAGCTTCAGTCAAAAAGCTTCTTTCAACCCTTTGAGGACTCAAATAACAATTGTTGACAGTGTACCGGAATGGGAATGGAGGAATTGTTGCATAGATATACATGCATGAAGATTCAATCAAACACTTAACAATGATGTATTGGGTAAACGGGGTTATTATAGTTGATAAGAACGACTGGGACATTTCGGTTTGGTCTATGGTTACAAGTTTGATTCCTGCTATTATGTATTTGAACTTACTTGATGTGTTGTAGTCATGCACCTAAGTTTGACACAAACCTATGAAAACGGGAATAAGGATTTACTTTTCCAAAAAATGAAGTGATGAATACATCATTCCCATTACGTTTGAACATATATGACAAAATTTATCTTGCTGAAAAGGCTTCATCTTGATTTTCTTTGGCTCCACTACACTAATTAATCTCTCTATTGTTTCTGATGGTATTTTGTTTATATTTTCAGGTCATCTGCTCCCTCTGTGGCACAGAACAAGATGTGAGTCCTATAAACTTTGGCATCTTAGTTGTCCTATTACGATAATCCTTTAAAAAAAAATCAAGTAAAAATTATTGCTGCCAACACTTACATTTCTTCGGCTGCAGGTTCAACAGCATTGCATAGCGTGTGGAGTTTGTATGGGGAAATACTTCTGTGCGAAGTGCAATTTCTTTGAGGATGATGTAAGTCTTCAAATAATTTTTGGATTAGCTGTATTCGCACACATTTTTTTTATTTTAAAAGTTAATTGCTATTGGGTTGCAGGTTTTGAAGAAGCAATACCATTGCAATGAATGTGGAATCTGCAGGTCCATGTCAATACATCCTTTATCACTCCTTCATTATTCCCTGTTTAAAATGTTTGGCACACGCTCACTTAGCATAATGGTGCTCCAGAAAATTTTTCAAAAAACTGTTTGCAGCTGTTTGTTGACCAATGTATTAATGAATTCTTGAGCATAATTACCATTAGCATTTCTTTGTCCTGGTAAATTGTACCAAATGGACAGTGCATTCTTTAATAGTCTTTAACCTTTTCCATTAGAATAGCCAAATCATTCACCAAGCTTACCCGTATGTTTTATTGATTTTGCAGAGTTGGGGGCCAGGAGAATTTCTTTCATTGTAAATCATGCGGTAAGATACGGAGAATATCTATGGTTTGGGAATACTTGGACATAGTATGCCTTTTGCCGGACCTTATAGCTGGCTAATCTTCAAATCATCCCTTTTAGGATGTTGCTATGCAAAATCGATGAAGGGTGCACACCGTTGCGTGGAAAAGGCAATGCACCATAATTGCCCTGTTTGTTTTGAGGTAATTATGCTGTCTTACCACTCAAGATTAGCTGATTACCTGTACTATTGGATAAAAGATTACTAAATTGAAAGTCATTAACATGAGCTTTGTTATATCAATCTGCAGTATCTATTTGATACGATGAAGGATATCACTGTTCTACGTTGTGGGCACACTATACATTTGGAATGTGCTAAAGATATGGAGCTCCATTTCCGGTAAGCACTCGGCACAAGACCATGTCTAATGGCATTGTTACCTTGAAGTATTCTTTTGGGTAATTTGATGGGAACTTTGGCTTAATGGTAGAGTTATCACTGTATGACCTGATGATTATGAGTTCAAGTAGTGAAAATAACTTCTTGCATAATGTGAGGTAATATTGCGTGCAATAGACCCAACAGTGTTCGACCATTTGTTGGATTTTGATCACTCCCTTATAAGTGTCACAACAAACGGAAGGTCATGCGAGGTTTGTGTTAGGATTAGAGTATTCATGCGCGCTTCGCGCTCACGACGAAAGCCTAGAGTGCTGATTCCAGATTGATGGCCAAGACACCGCACTCAAGGCTCACTCAAGTGGATCTCGAGTGTCGATTCTAGAGGTGCCCGCGCTCAAGCGTCTTATTGGCGCTCGAGCGCCGGTTTACGGTATAAAACACGTTAGATGAGTTTTAGGATTTATTCCGAAATTATTCTCACATAATGAGTGTCGCACAGAGAGAGATGAGAGAATAAGAGAATAAATAAGTTCGGCATCTGATTGAGATTTGATTTGAGTTCCGTTATATGCTAAGGTCAAGTATGTCATTTTGGAGGTGATTTCTATAAGTATATTTTCATTTAGTTACTCTTATTTCTTATTATATTTCTCTTGTGAGTTGTTGGGTGTGTTGAGATGGTTAGAGGGTTGTAATCACCTATTCTTTACTTGGAATTGTAGTGAAGGGATTTCGAAAATGATTCTTTTAACTGACACTTTTATAGTTAATTTGTTTGGAGTTTATCCTGTAATTTTTCTCTTGGTTGAGAAAAGTTATTCATGTTAAAAATCGTTGTACATTGTTGTATTTTTTGTACTCACAATTTTGGTGGCTGACGGTTGACGGGGGGTTCGGGTCTTGTTCTGCTACGCCGAATTATGTGTATTCGGGTCGAACCGCAACACCCTTCCCAAGCCTCATACATAGCAAAAGTTTCATATTTTGGTTATCTGCATTGACGAACCAAACATCTACTAATGCACTGGAAATTGAATGCTCCATTCCATTAGGCCAAGCAAACGCATCTGTAGTTGTCAAATCTCATGGCATGGTTCACTTTCCATAAACATAATGATACAAGGGAAATTTGAAATAATACTTACTGTTTCTAAAGAATTGATTCTGACGTGCTTCTATAATCTTGATATAGACATCACATTACCTTGATCCCGGGTTTTTCTTTTTGGTTGGATTTGCAAATTTTTGTTTATGTAAACTACGTTTCCTGCATTGCGTCTGATAAAGAAGCAACACATGTACTTAAGTATGATATGTGCCCTAAACGAACAAGCTGAATCAAGCTACTAAAGAAGCCAGGTCTTCCATCCATTGCTAATTCGTCGTAGTTTTAGTTAATTTTTATTTCTGTGGGGGTGACTGACCTTCGATATTCCTTTCCTTGGCAGAAAAAAAGAAAAAGAATCAGAGTTTTTTTTTGTTCTTTCTTTTGCTGACTTTTTCTTATGCAGGTATACGTGCCCTATTTGCTCAAAGTCAGTCTGCGATATGTCCAGTGTCTGGGAAAAGCTTGATCAAGAGGTTGCGTCTATGCCCATGCCTGAAATGTACCAAAATAAGATGGTAAGTGACTGTATACGAAAATGTGTAAATATAAATATATATATATCTAGAGCCTTTGATTAATAATCACACTCTAATTTGAGTGCTATTATATGACGATTATATCGAATGCAGGTATGGATTCTGTGTAACGACTGTGGGGTTACCTCGGAAGTCCATTTTCACATTGTGGCACACAAATGCACCAGTTGCAACTCCTACAACACTAGGCAGATACAAGGAGCACCTGCCTCTTCATGTTCATCGACTGAGAGATGACTTTCTGCAAATAATGCCTGTCGTTCTTTTCATGGATAACTTACTGTTTACGCCTTCACCGGATGACATAATCTCTCAAGATGACTAGTTCGTTAGCGTGAGCACCATATTCTCGGGGGCAAAATGATCTAAGTTCCATTTGTTATAGCTACTGATGTTTGACAGCAGGATAAAAGGAGGCATTTTGCCTAGTTTAAGCTTCGAGCACAATGACAATCGCACGAGGGGATGTATAAAAAATCCTGTTCTCGGTCCCTTATCTAACAAATTAAGCTTTGTGACGGGTGATTCCTTTACAGTGAATGGGATTGAAGAGTCGATTAGTTGATCATATAGTCAACTAGAACAGACTTTTTTCACTCCAGGAGGAGAATAATAAATCTTTGCCCGATTCTTATAACAAATTAAACTGGTATTTGGGACTTTGATATGAAAATTCGGGCTCACTTCCTCCATTGACATGGAGGGGCAAAGGGCTTTGTGGTGAAGATTGATGTTTCAGTAGGAAGAATAAGATAGGCTTCTGGTTTCTACGTTGTGTTGTTGGTCTTTCATTGAACAAAATATCTGAAATTCTTGTATTTTCCATATGGGTCGATTTTTGAAATGCTCTGTTTTGCTTTAATGTTGGATTCCAGCATTCAGCGTTCTTCCTACTTTTGTTGCAGTGCTTTTGATGTCATAGAGGGCGCCTTTTTAGCTCCATTGAAAGATACAAATCAGAGAGTCGACGAATTTGTCGTAGAAAAGAATTCCATTCAGCATCTTAAGTAAAAAGAGGATTTCATTGGGAATCTTAAATATGAAAAGAGTTCTGTTCAGTATAAATTTTATGAGGCCATGGATTTGAAACGACGGATATTAAAGAAGCTCAGCAGCCTCATTTTCTCTGTTTCGTCTATCTTCTGGTATAAGCGCCTAGTACTGTCAATAGCATAGGATTCAGGAGAGTTTTATCTGGTAATAAAAAAGCTAATTCTCTTCATTTTAATTATTTATTTTAAAATAAATAATTAAAATTAAGATAACAAATCTCTCAATCACTTTTAAATGATGGAGCCGACCTGAATTCCAATAACTTTAAATAAATATATTAAATAATTATAATAGTAATTTATTTATTGGGTATTGTAATAACTTTATTTAGAATATTTTTATCTATTATTTTAGAGATTTATAATTATTATAATTATTCCATCTTACTAGATAAATTTTTAATAAATTAAAACATAAATTTTTGTTAAATCATAAAATTATGTACGATCTTGATATCTACTCGGTGTTTAAAGGTTAGGAAATATTTTGACTTATCTTTTATTACTTACAAAAAGTAAACCATCATTTTAGGTATGTGATAATATTATAATTTCTTAGATAACTAGATATTCAACCTATATTTATAACAATCGCTTAAGATTAATAATGTATCGGTTAGTTTTTCTTTATAATTTTTTTAATTTATTTCTTATATTATTTAGTCATATCTTAAGTAGACTTGAATTGACCAAAAAGAAAAAAAATTTCTTATTTTAATTTGTGTCTGATATTTCTATTATATATTTAAATTTATTAATAACAATTTTATATGTTATATTCATTATATGAATAAATACATTTAATATTCTCTATGGTGGAGGAATATAGTAGAGTTAAATATCATAAAATAAAAAGATTAGAAAATTTCATTGAAATTATTCATTTGGGAATAATCTAAAAAACTAATAATATGTCATCCTCTTTATTGAACCAATAGAATCATTATTCTTATCACTAAACTTGTTGATGAAATAAAATGCAATCAAAGTATATAGTTTTTATTCGAGATTGAATTAATTATTGGAAGAAAAATTAGGTCAAAAATCAAATTACTTCATAAAAAATAGATACAAATAAACTTTTATAAAAAGGCTTCACAACATTCAAGCAATCATCTTGATTGTGGGATATCATTGAGAAACAAAAATCTATATTATCAAATTATTTTTCGTGATTATTTATAATATAGAATGAATCAATCACCACTTCATTATTTTTTTAATAAAAATGGTGATATTATATTTTAATTTATTAAAAACAATAATTTTTTTAAAAAACAACATAAATTAAATTAAAAAAATTTAAAAATAATAAACAAACAATTAAAACAAATTTAATTCTCAGATGAATTAGGCAATGGGTAAAGATTATCAATAAAATTTTATAACTAGTTGATCTATCGATATTATCAAATGAAATTCTATTTATACGCCATACACTATTTTTTTTCCACATTATTGGGACTATTTTTTATTTATTTTTGAATTAATTGAGGGCTCTTTTATCTTAAAAAATTATATAATTGTCTCTTGTGTTCTCCATTTACTGCCTGAGAACTTAATATTTTATGATCAATATCACTCCATGGTAGGGGTTTTTTCTACTATTTTCTCAAATACTTTAGTAAAAAATTAAAAAAAATTTGATAAAATTGTTCACTTAAAAATTTTGTAAAATGGCAGTCATAGATTATTTTCGTTATTGGAACAACATGACCATCATATAAGCCATACTCATTAGAATTTATCTAATTTAATATTCAAAATTAGTTTTATATAATTATAATTTAACTTTTATCTTAATAATTCTATTTTATGTGCAAAAGATTTTAACAAATTTGTCATATTTCATAGTCACATGATATACAAGCCACACATATTGTAAAAAAAAAAAACTAAAATAAACATGTATCTAATTTAATTATATATTTGTATAATTTGCACAATATTTATAATTAATTCGACCTAATTTTATTTAGTGTAAAAATTTCGTACAAGAGTGAAGGTCAACAGTGAAATAGAATGAGTAAAAACTGGTAATAAAATTGAAATAGGAAATCAAGAATATTAAAGGAATTTAAAAAATAATTTTAATAGTTTTTTAATATTTTTGATAATTATATCCCTTGTTAACTCGGTCTCCAACAAGGGTTTGAAGCCGCCATTCTTCTCTGACAAGGCTCCGTTCCCGCCATTTCTTCCCCTTACAACCCCGACGACCTACTATCAACACCGGCTCCCCACCACATTCGAAGCCGTTAATGCTCACAGTACGCTCATGCCTTAGTTTCCGATACACCAATTTCTGTGCCCCCTTGAAACTTTCAGTCTCATCGTCTGTTTCCCTCTCGAAATTTATCCTTCTCAAACTCCACTTATCTGTCAGCCCTAAACCTCGCGCCATGTCCACTCGCCCCTCAGCTTTCGATGCTCTCATGTCTAATGCACGGATGGCTGCCAAGAAAAAACTTCCATCGCAATCACGGAATGCTCCTTCTCCCAGTAAACGCAAAGCCGCGGACTCCCCTCAGCCCAAATCAGAAAACCCTGGTGACAGCAGCACCCAAGTCACCCATTTACAATCCCCTGAAAAAGCTATCGAATCGAATGAGAACTCGGAAGAGATTGATACGAAATCTGTAGCCGCGGAAAAGCCGGAATCTCATGTTACCGCGAAGTCCCGGAATTCCGATTCAAAGAAGGCGCGGACTATGGCAGCGGTCAATGTGGACGATAAAATTGGACAATTGAAGAAGAAGGCTGCTGATTTTGACCCCAAATCTGCCGCTTGGTGGGAGGGTGCTGAGAGGGTTCCGTTCCTTTTTATTGCGAGGGCGTTTGATCTGATCTCTAAGGAGACGGGTCGTATTGTGATTACCGATATTGTGTGTAATGTGCTGAGGACGGTGATCGCAACCACGCCTGATGATCTGCTGGCGGTTGTTTATGTTTTGGCAAATAAAATTGCACCTGCGCATGAGGGATTGGAGCTTGGTATCGGGGATGCTTCAATCATTAAAGCGTTAGCGGAGGCTTGTGGGGGTAAAGAAGCACACATTAAGAGTCAGTATAAGGTAAATTTTGCGTTGTGTGGCTTTATAATGCATTGTGATTTACTTACCCCAAAAAATGCATTATGATTATGGATAAAGCTCCGCGTACAGTGAAACTAATACATAGATGGCACAGAGGACAAGAAAAGGGTAGGTTCACGGTGTGTGTGGGACCCAATATTTGTTTTTTCTTCATGCTCTTATTCTTATGTATGGCAAAAAAAAGCATGATAATGACATTTTCATTTTCATTATCATGGTAGATTATCTGATATTAGCTTTTGCTGTGCATTTGGAGCTGCCTGAGGGAGCTAAACTAATTCCTTATTCTGATTGTTAGATGAATAAAGAATCAAATAAAGTAAATAATGATAATCACGGAAGCTAGCATATTGGGTGACAATCGGCCAAATAACCATGACTAGCTATGATATTTAAGCTTTTTTGTCCTTCATTAACATATTCATGTTCTACAAGGCCAGAACTGAAACCTTTTGTGAACTTCTGACATATTGCTTCCTAGATATATGACATCCCCTACACCCAAGAGCCAAAAAAGGGACAAACTTAAGTTTTGTGGATAATGGAGGTTTTGCTTCTTCTTTTTTTGTTTTTTTTTTCAGCAGTGTATTTAACTATATCTTTAGTTTCTATTTTCCAGAAAATTTATTGTCGCATCACTTACACTTATTCCCCACATCTCTTAGCTGCATTTCTAGTGTTTTTGCTCAATCAATAACTGATTGAATTCATTTGCCTTTAGAGAAAAGACTTCAAAATTTTCATATAACCATTGAATCAGAGCCATCGACTTTGATCTTGAATGCTTTGGTCTGGGCGCCTTGTGCGTATGCTTTAATTGTTTTTTTGAAAGTAGCTTTAATTGTGCACTGCTCTAGACTTACTGAGGAAGATAAAAAAATTGATTCACAACTATCTTGAAGAAGAGACATGGTTTTGTTTTTATATTTTGGAAATAAGTTGGGTTTTGTAATGACCATACTCCTTTAGGTTTCCATTTGTGAAGCGTTTTGCATACTTTCTTCTTCAGATATTCATGTATGGGATGACATTAGTGACATCTGAAACATAATAAAATCATCTGTTTTAATAGAAATATATCTATAAGCCTAGAAAAGCTTAGAGTGTGTTAGTTAAAATAATTGTAAAGTGATTCCACTTCCGAAGGATATTATTGTCAATTAGGTGGATTGGCAGAAGAAGATTCATATGGCTGATCTCATGTTATGAGATTTTAAGGATTTTGTTTATTGTTGTTGTGGTTGGTTTTGAAATAACAATTGCTTCTTATTCTTTTTTACTTGGTAATGTGGGCTATTTATAATCTTTTATTTCGTTAGTGTTCTTAATTCCATCGGCATGAATTCTTAATGTCATGTTTTTTTTTTGGAGTTGTAGGAATTGGGGGACTTGGGACTTGTTGCTAAAGCAATTCGTTCATCTCAAACTATGATGCACCAACCTGCCCCACTAACTGTTGCCCATGTTTTTGACACTTTCCGGCTGATTGCCAAGGTGCAGTATTCCTAATTGACATTTTAATTTGTTGACATTCTGTTGCTGTACTTTTAATATTTCTCAGAGAATGAACTATATGTCTTGTTTCAATTTTGTTATGACCTTTAGTTGCTTTGAGCTTCTTAAGGTTATTAAAGCTATACTTTGGAAATGGATGGGATGTGATGAGACCAGACATTCATTACCAAAAACAACTTTTTTTAATGTTAGTCATTTTGCATTTTTTTATTGTCTTTTTATAGGCATCAGGAAAGGACAGTCAAGAGAAGAAAAAGAACTACATGAAGTTGCTTCTCGTTGCAGCCAAAGATTGCGAACCTCTATTCTTGATACGGCTACTTCAGGTTTTGATTTTGACATGCCTGATTTAAGGTTATGTTTGTTTGTGAAGAATGATAATCAAGGAATGGAATCCCACAGTCCCTATATTCACACTCCTATTCGTTCTATTTTCAATGTTGTATTAGAAATACTGATGTTAGAATGAACCAAACATCTCTAATTGTACAGTGGGAATGGGATTCCAGTTCCTTCATTTTTGTTCCAGTTGAAAAAATGTAGGCTCAGTTCGTTTTGCTTTCCTCTTGCATGCTACATTTTTGTTTCTTGTATGCAGACAAAATTACTACCGAAAGTGAAATATTTCTTTTTTGCTTTTATTTTATTGGTGTTCAGACGAAACTGCGCGTTGGTTTGGCTGAGCAAACTCTTCTAGTAGCTCTGGGACAAGCTGCTGTGTATGCGGAGAAACATTCAACACCACCTTCAAACATTCAGTCTCCACTGGAAGAGGTGAAGTGGTGAACTGATTTTGCAGATTGGATGATTTTCTCCATTGTTTCTGTAACTTGTGATAAATCATTGCCACATTATGGAAAGATTTATGTTGTCTTATACTTTAATGCCCTATATGATGATCCTTACCTAGGTATATGTATGTGATCTTTTACAAAAACTCAACTGCTGCCTGGTCTGAGGCTATTTTTGGATGCCAGGTAGAGCACAGAAAAGCATATTGCTAGGTAGTTCCATGGTCCAGTAGTGTTTTGCCTATTAATACATTTCGAAGAAATCAACCTTACTCTATGCTGTTGGAAACCTAAGTAGGTGTTTGGGCTTCATTCATTGAGATCATTTCTGTTGGGATCACTCCCTTAAAGAAGTTAGGATGATTGAATAACTTGGGCGGAGCACGAAGACTCTGTTATATAAATAAAGTTTCGGTCAACTGAGAGTTGACCGGATTTGGCGGTTAACATTTTCGGTTTTATATTAATCGGTTTCTGAAAGTTTAATTAATCGGTTTTTTGGAGATTATTAGAAGGCAACTTCTCAGATGGTCAACAGGAGTGTTGACCGGTTTTGGGCAGACAACAGTAGGCCGCCCCGCTTAGAAATTCCAGTTGTGCAGTTTCCTTAAGAAAGGCAGTTTTGTTTGAAAACTGTAAGTTGTATCAGTGAGAAGTTGATATATATGTAATAGATAGTGAGAGAGAAAAATGTGTGAAGGAAACAAGAGTGTTCTTTAATTTTCTTTTTATTCTCCATTGTTGATCCCAAAATCTCTGATAGTGAAATTCGTTTCTGTGGACAGATTGTTCCGTAGTTTTTCCCTTAGTTGAGAAGGGTTTTCCACGTAAAAATTCTTGTGTTCATTGTTTACTTTCATTCATTTTCTTTACTGTCTTCATAATAATCGGGAAAGGTATCCGCTCTCTTTTCCAACATCATATACCAAATGCAGATAGTACATAATGATAAGCAGTAATCTATAAATATAAACAGGTCCCACCAATAGCTTATCTTTTTTCCTTGGTATCCAACTGAATTTGAAAAACTTACAGTTTCATTATATGATGTAGATACGTGCACTCATCTTCCTACAGCCAAGTGCAGAGAGCATTTGAAGCTGCCAAGGCCATTCACGACCTCAATGGCGTGGCAAGTATTTTGATGCACCATCCCTATCATGTGGATTCACTCATGACACTTGCAGATTACTTTAAATTCACGGGCGAACATCAAATGGCTTCTGATGCTATTGCCAAATGCTTATATGCCTTGGAGTGTGCGTGGCATCCTTCTTTTACCCCCTTGCAGGGAAACTGCCGTTTGGAATATCGCCATGATACAAACAGGCCGTTGTTTTTGACACTCTTTACCCACATGAAGAACTTGGACAGGCGTGGCTGCCATCGATCAGCTCTTGAAGTTTGCAAGCTGCTGCTTTCACTTGATTCGGCGGATCCTATGGGAGCATTGTTCTGTATTGATTACTTCTCCTTAAGGGCTGAGGAGTATGCATGGCTAGAACAGTTCTCTGAGGAGTACCAAAATGATAACTATTTATGGCATCTCCCAAACTTTGCTTATTCCCTTGCCATTTGCCGATTTTATCTGGAGCACAAGGAATCTTGCCCAGGTGGTGATTTGGAGCACGGAAAAGCCGCTTCAGTTGATCTCATGAAACAGGCATTGATGCTTCACCCTTCAGTCCTTAAAAAGCTTGTGGCAAAGGTTCCTCTAAAGGATCTGGCATGGACGAATGTACTTGAGCATTCTTTCTTCAGATCCGAAGATACAGGAATTCCGTCTCTGGATCACTTGATGAAGATATATGTGGAGAGAAGTTATCTCGTGTGGAGGTTGCCGGATCTGCAAAGATTGTTGAGGGATGTGGCATTGATGGTGATCCAAATGCTGAAGCAAGATGCAAGTGAAGCCAGTACTTGGGCTTGTGCAAGAAAAGAAGCATTCCCTTCGGATAAGAATCAGTAAGTTTCTTGACCTGATGAGAACATTCACTGAATTATTGTCTCTCACAATGCCAGCTTTGAAAGTGTGTGTGTGTTTTTTTTTGGTTGAAGATTCAATGTGCTTATTTTCATATTTATAGGAACGAAGCTGATAGGAGATATGTACAAGTGAAGAACATCCCTAGGTTACTTGTTCTATAACGGCTCAATAAATTCTCTGCTCTGATTGGCACTACACTATTAAAAAGTTGAGGTTATAAAGAAAATTTCCACTTGAGAAGAACATTCTTAGTTTTGTAAAATTACAATTTTCCCTAGAAAAGGCTGTGGCAGATCTAGAAAAGCTCCTGTAGCTCAGAACTATTTTTTTTCAGTGACTTCATTTAATCCATGGGAGTCATCTGTTAAAATTGTCTCACATGATGTGACATATATTTAGTAATTTATTAAAATGACCAAAGATTATGATGTCATATAATATTGTTGTATTTTATTAGAGAAGTTTTTTCTTAATTTGTCCGGTATTTGATAGAAAGAATGACCTTTATATAATTAAGGAATTGGTTATGTTCCTA
The DNA here is from genome assembly GCA_028571085.2 of Nepenthes alata. NCBI lineage: Eukaryota > Viridiplantae > Streptophyta > Magnoliopsida > Caryophyllales > Nepenthaceae > Nepenthes > Nepenthes alata. Next base: position 14,573 of record JAOVVI020005352.1, read on the forward strand.
TCTTATAAATGACAGAATTACCTATTATAATTTTGTGAATAAATGTGATAATTTTTCCTAAATAATATTGGTTGTCAGTTTCTAAATTCAAATTCAAGGCAATCTTTTTTTAAACTTTCTTTATGATTTTTTTTCCTCCTTTAAAAATAACTATCAAGAGAAACTGAAAACTAAGTTCTTTACAAAATTTCTGCCATTCTAAGATAGAGAAATAAGGGTGATGGGGTTGAAATTAGTTCTTAGTTTTTCAAAAAACTGAACGTTAAACATTGATTCGAGTATGCTATAGTTTTTAATTTCGTATTTTGAATCATGAAATAATGTGACAGTTCAAATATCCTTATAAATATTTTCTCTTATGATGTCTTATATTATCAACCTCGCTTTCTAATACGGGCAGTCCGAATCATGGGAAGTTTCCGTTTTGTTGCCTTTTCAGGTACAAGCATCTGTTGGTTTCAGATTTCTCCGATGCAATGCCGACCATGCCGCCAGATAACCTACAAGACTTTATGGTGGATCCCGGGATGAGGGAGATAATGCAGAATCAAAACCCGGGTCCCAACCGACAGGCACCTGATTCTCGAGATCTCGCCAATCGCAGCCCCCTAGCCGTGTTGTTTGAATCCATGCTTCCATGGGCACATTACGGAAGTAATGAAGCCGGAGCCGACAACCAGCCTAATGGGCACCACCAAGACAATGACCATCACTGAGACCATTGTTTTTCATGCTGAAATCAAAGTTATTATCATCTCTTCCCACAACAAGTTATAAGCTGCAAGTTCATCCGGAGAAATAATTATCCCTTAGCATTATTGTCGGGTCGGTTTCATGTTAATTTACCCTTTTCTTTTCTCTTTTCCAGCACACGAATAATGTATTGAAATTGTGAGGGTTATGTAACTGTGTGCACCAGATGTAGCCATACCCAGCTCATTTGCTGGACATATCTTAGCCTAGATGTGGTAACAAGCTTAGTGCTATGCACCACGGGATTTTGAAGAACATTTAATGTTGGTTGAGGGTATGTCTTTTCTATATAAAAAGGTTACCTCCTTGTATTTGGGAACAAGTTAGTAGGAGGTCGCCTGCCATCGATGCTTCCTCTCCCTTTGGATTGCTTCATGTCGGGTATTTTATGATATAAATATTATTACGATGTTTATTAAAAATTATTTGACATAACGTATGCCATGTTGAACTCTTGAATGATGCATTTGTTGATTCAGGTATAAAGTAATGGCTGTCTCCTGAAATGTCTGTGTAATTTAAGGGTTAGATTACTATTGGGTTAATTATTTGTGGTTTTATTTTATTTTATATTATATGAAAGGTTAATTCTGTGAATTAAACTAATAAATTTTAAATTATATGATAATAATTCAACCAACAAGGTATCAAGCTCTGTTTCGTGTCCCGTGATTTTGCCACAGACTATCTGTGGTGAAGAGAAAGTGAAAAATAGAATTAAAAAATATTTTTTTATTTTATTTGGATATTAAAGGAATAAAAATAATTAAACTTAATCGTAATTTTTTTTTTATATATTTTGTCCTTATTGAATACGGTTTCATTAATTATTTATTATGGATAAATAAGAAAATTTGCGACAATTCTTCCCATTCAAATCCAATTCACTTTATTTTTAAGTGACAGAAAAACTTTATTCCATTTCTTTTGGCTTTCTTCAATTTTCCTCCCTCACTATAATATCCAAACAGAGCAAATTACTTTTTGACTGTAAATTAATGGATCTGGGAATTATATACTTTGAAATTGAAAGACATATAAACTCTATCTTTATAAGAGATGTAGCCTCCTTAATCGATAAATTACTCCCACTAAAATTTTAACTGAAAATTGTTGATCACTAACAAAATATGAATTCATAGGACTTGAAGAGGGTCATGGAACCAAAATAACAGCCAGAATTCCTCAGGAAAAAAAAAAGAAAATATATTTGAAGATAAAAAAAAAAATGAAATACATTTGAGACCCAATTTTCTATCATGCTTCTTTTCCACCTC
>JAOVVI020005353.1:0-16601 GCA_028571085.2 Nepenthes alata
ATAGTTAATTAGTATTTTTTATTTTCTGACTATTATTTTTTTTTGGAATAATAACTTTTATACCGAGAAATTATTCTTTTATTAAAAAGTTAATATCGCTAACATTAATCATTATTTTTATATCTGTGGACTTAATGAGTTTTATGAAACGATTACTTGTCAAATTGTCAATTCTTCTAATAAAATATTTTTTAGAAGTGGTTGACATGGTCTGACGAATATGTTTAATTTAATCGACTAAATTCAACAAAAACTTTACTTTGCATGCACTTTGAAGGTAGAATGATCACATGAATGTAACAAAATTTTAGTACATTTTTTACTAATAAAATTTATTTTTTTGAACCGTATTTTAATAATATGACTGCTACTAACGTAACAGGATACCCTCTATATAGGTAGCCTTTGGTCGAGCATTGTCCATATAGTACAGCTCCTGATAGATCGATCTTCATGTAAGATGATGATTTTCAAATGGACACAATCTATTAGATAATATTACTTCAAATATTCAAAGTCTAAATTTAATCCATTTCATTGTTGGAAATGGGTTATCTGCAAACATGGATTAAATTTAATCCATTTCATTGTTGGAAATGGGTTATCTGCAAACATGTAGCAGTACTTATCGTATAAATGCTTCTCCTGTATTATGGGTCATTTTTTGCCTCTCACATTTGTATTTGATAAGCGATCTTATTCTAATTATTTAATAAAATTATTGTATTATAAATTTAACTTATAACGAATGGTATTCTTTTAATACAAAAGTGAGATAATGAATATTTAATACTAATCATAGATAATTTTTTGTTACAACCCAACTATTTATGTTGAATCTTGATAAGATTATAAATTAATACAATTGAATAATTGGGTGGTTGATGCTAATTGTCAATGTCGACACCGATACTAAAATCTATCATCGATCAAGTTACCTAATTGTTCAGCCCGTTGTTGGGTGATTAAATCTAATTTGATTAACCATTGAAACAATTCTGCCTGATCTTTATTATAATAAAATATTGGTTACCATATCTTTATTGTAGAAGATATTGTAATAATTGGGTAGAAGTTTTTTTTTTTAGTTTTTTTGGATGGAAGGGCAAAATAATTCAATTATAGCATGTGAACTCAGCCTGGTACGTTTTTGAATTTTCGGTATTCAATGAGCTCTTCTACAAAGTGCATAAAGTTTGACGGTAACAGTATTTATCCATTAATGATTTGTTGAAAATTTAAGAGCCCACAGCACAGAAAATCCGGTAGAAGCACCACAAATTTTAGGTGCTGAGGAATTATGATGAATTAAGGATAATCAAAAATGCAAAAAGTGGTCAAAAATCAAACATGTTTAGCTCAACTTTCTCTGCAAAATCGTAACCCGTAGAAATGGATCCTCTCTCTTTCTCTCTCACTGTCTCTCTCTCTAGTGTTTAGTAATCACGTAAAGACAGGCTGGACGGTCCAAAACCCAACCCCACCCCAACTATTTTCTTAGGTCCTCCATTAAAGTGGTTGTTTTCCCCCGTAATCCACCTGCTTGAAAGGAAAAAGCTTACAAAATCAGTGGGAAAAAGAACTCCGATTTCCTCCATCTTTCTTCCCCTTCTTCCAACTTTCTTTCCTCTTCTTCCTCAGCATCTTTACCTCACTTTTGTTACCTTTCTTCTCCCGTTTCTGATAGAGATTATCTGGGTTTTACTTTGATGCAAACTTTGCATATATTTATATATTATCTCTTTTCGTCAGCTGATTCCATTTCCACTTCTCAGTCTGCTGATTCTTAGTTTGCTCGGCATTGTTGCTGTGATGATGAAGCTATGACCTCTTTCTGTTATACTTGCTTTTAGCTCAATTTTACTTACCGGGTTTCTTTTTCCTTACTCAGTTTCCCTGGAAATTGAATTCTTGTGGGTTTTCTATGCGAATCATTACCTGATTTTAGTGATCTCTGAGTAGGATTTCATCTTTTCTAGAAAGTTTCAAATCAGAATTAAGGTAAATGAAAAAAGAAATATAAAACCCTTACTTCTTCATAGTTCTCGAACCTAGTACTTTCTGAGGAAAAAGTTTTGTTCCAATTTTATTTACTGTAATTTATCTCTCATATTTTAGAGCTTCTTATTGATTTCTTCCTCATAATAATCCTCCTAATGGTGTAGTTTCCTTTAACTCCTCTTCTTCTTTCCTACAAAAATTGCCGCAAATTTGCTGCTGGTTGGACTTGTTTGGGTTTGTTGCCCTTGTTTTCAGTGTTCCCTTAATCCGGGTTTCCGATTCCATGGGACTCTGTCATGGAAAACCTGTTGAAATCCCGCAAAATCAATCTGAAACCCGAGAAATACATGGGGAAATCAACGAGACCGCATCACATTTTGAAACGGGCAAGACCCCCAGATTTCCCTTCTATAGCCCGAGTCCTCTACCCAGTGGCTTCAAGAACTCACCGGCAAATTCGAGTGTAACATCAACCCCTCTTCGCTTCTTCAAGCGCCCATTTCCTCCTCCTTCACCTGCGAAGCACATTCGGGCTTTGCTGGCCCGGAGGCACGGTTCAGTTAAACCCAATGAGGCCTCTATTCCTGAAGGGAGTGAATGTGATATCAGATTGGATAAGAATTATGGGTTTTCAAAGCAATTTATGAATCATTATGAGCTTGGGGAAGAAGTGGGTAGGGGGCATTTTGGGTATACTTGCTCTGCTAAGGGGAAGAAAGGAAGCTTAAAGGGCCATGATGTTGCAGTCAAAGTTATTCCCAAATCAAAGGTCAGGTGTTTGTTGTTCAGATCTTGATCTTATCTTGTGTGGGGAGTATCTTGGTTATGATGTTAAATTTTAGTGATTTGGGTAGAAATTTTATTGCACAAGTTATAGAGTTCCAAATCGAGAATGGAAATGTAGTTGAAAGAGGCATTTTGTAGTACATTTTGCTGTTGATAGGTTGTACCTGTTCTTACTAAGTGTATCCTTCCCATAGTCATATGGTAACAAATCTGTTATTGAAGATGTCATTAATGCAATTTCGTTGTTTCAAATGATCTTAGTTGCTATTATTTGAGGTTGTAATTATACTAGAGCGTGCTCTCTTAGGCAAAAAGCAAAGTTACACTGTGGTTTTTTAATTGCAAAGCCCCATTGATGGATGTCGGCTAACAACTAAGGCCTTGAATACATCCTTTTCTATTATCAATTGTCTTTCCTCAGTACATTTGTTGAGAACCAGTTTCTTAAGTGGGATTCCAACTGTCTAGAAACCTATGTTTGCTTTTCTTCATGCCTCATGAAATCCTATCAAAGTTTTGCAGATGACGACAGCAATTGCCATTGAAGATGTGAGGAGAGAAGTTCAAATAGTACGGGCCCTAACAGGCCATAAGAATCTAGTGCAGTTCTATGATGCCTATGAAGATGATGACAATGTTTACATAGTGATGGAGTAAGTTGAGCTGCATTTTCTAGTGCGTAATGTTTACTATAACAGTCAGGCTATGCATAATGTTTGTTTTCCCCTTTGCGTGTATAACAGAAATTAATTATTATTTTGGAGACGTATGTATTCGCTTCAGTTGATATATGTTATCTTTCTGATTGAATATATGAATTGTTCAACAGCAAAAGCCAGTGCCTCTTTAACATTGTCTTCAGGAAATTAAGTGACGTGTTCTGGTGAAGTATCTTTGGCTTATCTTACACATATATTATGCTTTATCTGAAAATTGAGGTTTCATGGGCAGGACTTTCTGAAGTGGTTCAAACTCTGTACTATTAGCTTTATGAGGTCTTTGTGAGTGATGGTGCTCGTCAGTCTTTCCTTGTATATTTCTATGGTCCATTCCTCTATGATGTTAGCTTCCAAAGTAATCAAATTAATATTTATCATGTTCTGAGCATCTGCCTTTAAGATGAATGTTTATTGATCATAAGCATCCAGCAATGTTGGTTTATAATTCAATTCTCTGTTTCAGCTTGACCTTATTCTCCTACTATTTCTCACAAGATCACATGCCTGTGATACTAATAACGTGGTAATCCCAGCAATAAAGATGTTCTATAAGTTCACTTCATCAAGAAAGCACGATTTAGCTACTGCTTTGGGAATAAAGGAGCTTAGGCATCTAAGGAAATGCACTTTGAGAGTGAACCTACATTTGTGCGGGCTAGATACCATACATATGTTGCGAAACCTGACTCGCCTTTTCCTCTAAATCATGAATGGTATAGGCACTTGCTAATATCCTTCTGCACTTTGGAGATCACTCCTCTTCCTTGCTTGCTTTTGTTAGATTGGCCAGAAGCTTTTCTAAGTCCCATTGTGCTGACAAGTTTAGGTCCTTATTTTTGGCTTCTAGCTCGGGTGATCTCATCCCAAGAAAACGTCTTATAGTATGATTAGACAACATATTCCTCTTATTCTAACTCCTGCTACATTAAATCTCTGCAGGCTGTGCAATGGGGGTGAATTATTAGATCGAATACTTTCAAGGTACTGCTAAAACATTGCAGCATCAGTTTTGCTTTATTTAGGAGCTGACGAAGAACTGGAGTTTCTATTTGTGTTATCCAGGGGTGGAAAATACTCAGAAGAAGACGCAAAGGTTGTCATGGTCCAGATTTTAAGTGCGGTTGCCTACTGTCATATCCAAGGTGTAGTTCACCGGGACCTCAAGCCTGAGGTAACTATCATATTACTCCAAATTCTCTTACTTTTTTGCCAACACTGGAAATTCTCATTATCTTCTGGCATTGCTTTTCAGGGACAATTGTCTGGTACTTAGTTCTTAGAGATCTGTGCATGATTGCATATACTTTAAATGGTTTTAAGCTTACATAAATTCTTCACATTAATTGTGAAATCTGAATATACTAACATCAAGTGATGATAGTAAAGCATGTTCATGGATACATTGAAAGAGGTGAAAGATCCATGCTTCTTTTTTTTCCTAACCTAAGGTTAATGGCCCCGTGCATCTTCTATACTACATTGTTTAGTAAATGCTCATTTCCCAAATTACTCTGCTTCTTAATTCTGTACTACGCTTTAGTAAATGTTTTTGTGCACTACATGATGAATTTGTTGAAAAAGGTGACTATAGTATGGAATCTAGTAATACTTGCATCATTGGATTTTCTTCTACATTCTGGTACTCACGTGTAGTGGGGCTTTGAGTTGTCCTGTGTGGAATATCTGATCAGTTTTAGTCACCCGAAATGATTTATCATCTCTTAATTGATCATGGCCTTAAATATCATTTTCAGAATTTCCTTTTCACTTCTAAAGTGGAGAATGCCCCTCTCAAGGCCATTGACTTTGGACTCTCTGACTATGTAAAGCCAGGTTAAGTACTACTTGAGTTCATTCCCTTCTGTAATTTTCAAGCTGGTGGATTGGTATTTTTTTGATTTTTTTTTTTTATATATTCGTGCAGATGAACGGTTGAATGACATTGTAGGAAGTGCGTATTATGTAGCTCCTGAAGTCCTGCACAGATCATATGGGACTGAGGCAGACATGTGGAGTATCGGCGTAATTGCTTACATTCTTCTGTGTGGAAGCCGCCCCTTCTGGGCCCGCACAGAATCCGGAATTTTCCGGGCTGTCCTAAAGGCGGACCCCAGCTTCGATGAGCTCCCTTGGCCATCACTGTCATTGGATGCAGTAGATTTTGTCAAGAGATTATTGAACAAGGATTATCGTAAAAGACTGACCGCTGCTCAGGCTCTTAGTATGTCTGAGAATTATTAAGTGCTTGAAAACTGATACATTACCTACTCTGAGCTCTGTGGCTTGCCTGTAGGGGTGGCAATGTGATGGGCTGGTTTTTTTCAATTACCATCCCCACCCCATTGAAAATCTGGATGGGGATAGGTATCCCATTTAAAAGTATCTCCATTTTAATTTATAAAATTTTATTCAAAATTTTTTAGAAATTATGTTATTACATATAATATGTCCATATGCATTTATTTTTTGAATATAATTACTAATTCTTTGAAAAAGAAATTTAGCATTGAGTATAACTAATATATATCCAAATATAAACAAGTTTGATATGTCTATATATTCCATCCCCTTCCCACTATTTTTACTGGGTGGGGATAATTCCCCGCCTGATTAAAAGCAGGATGGATAAAGCCCCGTGGTTTGGGACGGGGTGGGGCAAAATTGCTACTGCTACTTGGCTGTGTTATTGTGTGATGGCCTAAAATGATAGCTAAATTCTGATGCTTGCTGCTTCCTTATGGCTAGGTCATCCATGGCTTGCTGGTCATGACATCAAGATACCTTTAGATATGATCATATACAGACAAGTAAAAGCATACATATGCTCATCTTCTCTGAGAAAAGCAGCTCTTGGGGTATGTAGTCATGCCCTTTTGAGTGTAATTCTAAGTGTGTGAACTTTTAGAAATATTGTTGTCAGGTATTTGACCAACATAGCATTTTTTTCTACACAGTTCATATTTGCGATGCTCATAAGTTGAAGGATATCATAAAACCCGTAGAAAGGAAGGTTTAAGAATGCAGTTATTAATGATTAGCTTGGTAATCTATTTCATGATAAAGTAACCAATCCTGTGGTTAATTGTTCAGTTTTCCTTATGCTAAATGCAGTAATTTTACTTCCATATTGAATTAGAGTATCTAGAGCAACAGATTCCATGGCTATAAGAAAATAATAAGGGTTTGGTTACAAAAATGAGAAACTCTAAGTAGTAAGAATAGAAAAGGGATGACTTAAGAAAGAAAGCTCAATGAAGTATCTCTATTGAGTAGAGGTGTTGAACTGCAACAGGCTCTTGCAAAGACATTGACGGTGCCTCAACTAACATATTTCAAAGAGCAATTTCAGCTGCTTGGCCCAAGCAAAAGCGGTTTTCTCTCTATGCAGAACTTCAAAACCGTAAGTTCTATATGAGTGAGCATAAATTTCATCAATTTTGCCCATTACTAATCGTTGCTGGAAATTGCAGGCTATCATGAGGAGCTGTACTGATTCCATGAAAGATTCACGGGTTATTGATTATGTGAACATGGTATGGCTCACTGCCGTATAATTGAAATATTTATCAGCTGCCCAGAAAATTGAGGCTGAAATATATACTGTCACAGGTTGGTGCGCTCCAATATAGAAGACTGGATTTTGAAGAGTTTTGTGCTGCAGCCATTAGCGTGTATCAACTAGAGGCAATGGAGAGCTGGGAACAGCATGCACGCCGTGCCTATGAGCTATTTGAAAAGGATGGAAACAGACCTATAATGATTGAGGAACTTGCTTCGGTATTTTCCTTTTCTATTGTTTTGTCCTCAGTGTTGCTGAGTTAACCAATTTATTTAACATCTTGTGCGAGCTTCCTTAATCCTTGCATTGTTGAAGTCTTGTAAATTAGGCTGCCATTTCAGATTTAATTGCTTTAGTCTGCAAATGGATGTTTATGATATAGACTAGAGAACTCACTTGTTCTAATGTAGGAGATATGGCTGAGTTCTAATTATCATAATCAATTGTAGCCGACCTCATTTAGTGAAATTTAAGGCTTTGTTAGAATCAGTTGAATCGAAGTGAGATTTCTATGACCCATTCAATTGAGAAAGGTCCTAATAGAGGGGTGCTTAAAGCTTTGGTTGACTCCTGTATGGCGTGAAATGTCGGGAGTGAGTTACTCCCATAAGACCTATGACCAGTTTTTTCTCATGTTATTTACCTCATCAGTCATCACTGATTCAAGCAAAGTGAGTACGTTTTCCCAAACAGGAAGGAGTTTGGAGGATTGGAAATCCCTAATCCATTTTGAAGCAGCAGGTGTTTGGTCTATTAGTTCAATTAGGTGATAAGATGCCATTGGGAAACCCAATCTTTTAAACACAGGTATTCTCATTACCTTCTATGTGGGGAGGGTATTTTGATTGATCCCTGCACAAAGGAATAGGAGGAAGATTTGGGGAAACAGGGATCCCGTTTTTGCGGGATAAACAGACGTGTAACACTATTATTCTGCTCCCTTTTGGTTTTGGGAAAACCAAGACTGACTTCTTTCAAGTTTCAGCCAATACGGTTTATTTCTCCATCACTTTTTATCAAATTCAGGTTACTTTTCTTTTACATGGTGTTTGATCTTTTGTCGAGCAACCAAATTGGCAGGAAAGGGTCACTTGCAGTCGCAGAGCGTATTTCTTTTATGACGGTTGACTATGAATCTGAGTCTAGTTTGAAAGGTGGTGTGTTTAAGTCAACAGTTGCTCAATTTGCCATAGTGAACTGATATATTTGAATCAGATACTGTAGGTGCATCTCATTGTATTGACCTCTATTTGAAATGAATTAGGCTTTTGACACGCTCCAGATACCCATTTTGACATGGTATCTTATCTATCCATTTATTTTTATGTGAGCCTACTTGTGTGGATAAATGAATTAGACCCACATCACCTAAGGGTGTTTGGAGGGTGTCTGAAGGGTTCCCAATTTGCAAATATTCCAAATTTAGAAGAAAACAAATTGCCAAACTAAGTGTTCTTCCTTTCTCCTCTCCTCCATCTTTTCCACCATCCCAGAAACATTCAAGTTTTGGTATTTATCAACATGCTAAGCCAGCCAAAGAGTTGACTTTAAAATCTAATGGGAAAGCTGTTAAGTTATACCAACATGCTAATCACTGTGATATACCTTCTCATCACCAGGAACTTGGACTCAGCCCATCGGTACCTGTTCACGTGGTTCTGCAAGATTGGATACGACATTCGGACGGAAAGCTTAGTTTTCTTGGGTTTGTCAGACTTCTACACGGGGTATCTTCTCGCAGCTTTCAAAAGGCTTGACACCAAGCCCGTTTCTACTGTCCACCGTTAAAATGCAGTACCTTTCATGAACTAGAAGCTCCTCGAGCAAACTGTGATAAAAGCTCTTTCGAAGTCCATGGCGGCAGCATCTGTAGTAGCAATGTTGGTATATTGTTTCCCCCACAATTTTCTTGATAGAAAGTTCCTGGTATTTTGGTTGTACTACTACTTTGGGTGCTTGCCGAAGCTTAGAGAAATGTACAGATGGGGCCTGATTATATAAAAAAATGCAGATTTTTAGACGAGCAGATGTCTTAGTTCTGGTGCAAGTCTTCGTGGTCTGTGTTGTGCACTCTTTTGTGTACTAAATGCACTCGCTTTTACTGAATAAAAATGTATTTATGATGATCTCCTTGTGTTATTGAGCTACCAAGAAGTATCCCATTGGCTGATCATCTCTGACAATTTGATGGCATTGTAGTCAGAAAATTTCTGCCATTTGTCTATTTTTATATGAGCTGTTACTATATATAAATAAATTGATAAAATATTATGTCATTTTTTAAATGTAATTACAGAGTGTCGTGCACATTACATCAGATAGGACACTGATAAAATTTGTTTGTACTGATGGACTGATATTAGGTCGTCTTGTCCTGAGGTGTTATCTTGATCCAGTCTTTCAGAAAGCGCTTCTGTAAAACATGGAGAGCTTATATTAAATGGCTGAAGCAGATACACACAGTAGTCTTGCCTCCTACATTCCAGAAAAAGATTATTTTCACTCGATTGAACAGTGCTTGCATTGCAGACCTTAAGCAGAAATCACCCAATTAAAAAAATAAAAAATAAAAAAATTATTAAAAAAAATCATTAATTTTTTTTTCATGTTTTTCATTGTCTACTTTTATTATGATCTATTTTTTTTATTCAAAAAGCAATTTTCAAATGAAACACTTCCTGAAAAGCCTCCTAAAAAACAAAATATTTCGGGATTTTTTAATTTAAAAAAACCACAAAATCGTACTGACATCACCCAAAACAAATTTCAAAATAAAAGAAAAACAACTCCGTCATGCAAGGTAAGGTGGTCCATAGTGTGCAGGAAGGGTATGAATATATTGAAACATCTACTTCAAATCGGCAATTCAACTGCTATAATCATTTTAAAATCGATAAAATGTTTTTTTAAAAAAATTAAAAATTATTTAATATATTAATTTTATTTTAGCCTTTCATTTTATATAAATAAATATCAGTTAGAACAAGAATATCATATATTTAAGGAGATTATAATAAAATCTTAGGATGGCAAGCCACCTCAAATGGAAAAACATGGGAGACAGCTGCAGAGAATAAAAAAATGATTAATAAGGAGGGAAAAAAGGAGAGCCATAATTCTCTTAATAATGGTAATTGGCCTTATTGATAATTTTTTTAAATAATAAAATTAAGAATTTTCTCACTTCTAGATCAATAAAGATATAAGCATAGCTACCTAACTTACGGTGACATAAAATAAAATAACAATAATAGATATAACATTATATATGTCATTTTTTACTTCTAAGGCGTCAAAGCTTTTTTTGGAATTCACATTTATACAAAAGTCAGATTAAAACACACCTATGTTGTGTACTAGCATGAATAATAACAACTTTTGGGTATGATAAGTGCGTGCATAAAGGGAGCATGTGCGTTAGAGGCAAAAGATGCAAGCGCGCTGACACTAATATAGAAGCACCATTCAAACTGCAGGGCATTTATGGCGATATTTAGATACTATCTTGAGAGAGAAACAGCAAAACGGATGAGAAGAATGTCACAAACTATTTAGGCTTCTAATCTTGTCACTATTTTCATCGTCTAGTTACCATCGGTTATTGCATTTGTCTCGACTTACCAGCATTGCCGTAAAATTAAAGAGTTTTTAAGATTTATATAATCGCTTTTACAATCGTAGTAAATTTTATACAAACTTAAATCCCCATGGTTTTCTCTCCTTCGTTTATCATAGTAGGTAGGTTTCCACGTGCAAGTGCAATTTATATTTTACTTTTACTTATCATTGTCATTGCTTGTGGGTTTTCATTATGTCTTCTTACATTGCCAACCAACAGGATCGAATGTTCGATCCATGTTGAGATTTATTCTCAATTTGGTTATAGGATTTGTGTCCTGAGCAGAAAATTTTTTTCAATAAGAAACAGAGGAGCATTACCTTACTATTCACAATACCGCAATCTTAATCAAATTTCTTCTATAAGAAACGGCCGTATGAAAGAGGACTCTGGTTGACGATTAATATTAACTACTTGACATTATTATTAAAACAACTTCAAAAAAAAAACAATAAATGAAATATTTCTTCAAAAGGCACCTTAAAACCGAAATTTTTTAACAAGCTTCAATTCCAAAACAACCACCGCAAACAAAAGCCAAAGCCCATCCCACGCTAAGGTAAGAAAATATTTTAATATATTACTTTAATTTTTAGCCTGTCATATTATAAAAATGAATACCAATTGTTAGGATGATTAGGGGGAAAAAAACCTCATATTTCAAAAGACCATAACAAAATCTGAAAATAACAGTGGTTGTTTTTTCAAAAGACAATATTGTCTGCTTCACAATATCACCTCAGGCGAGAAACTTGAGAGAACCGCGGCGTAAAAATAAATGAATGGGACGAGAGAAAGAGGGAAGGGGAGTTGAAATTTTTTAATAATAGTAATTCAACTAGTCAATAATTTTTCAAATAATAAAATCACGGTCCTATTTACTCTTTAGTTAATTAAGAAATAAACATAATTATCTAATTAACAACAATCCAAAAAATAAGAAAATGATGGGAATAAAATATGACATTTCATAGATATTTTAAATGCTATCAAAATTATAAAATTACAGAATTCTTGAGATATGATAAAAGACAAAAACTTAAGTCTAATAAGATAAGCTAATAATTTAATTTCAATAGACTACTATACCAAATTTCCAAAATATTTGCATTAAAAAGTTCCCATGAAATGCACTTTACCCTAAATGACTTGACAAAGATGAGTGCGTTCTAATTGGAGATGCTTCCGTATCCACCCGACAACTAGGATTAGAAGTTGGATAAATGAACGGTGGTGATTGTATTATGTAATTTAAATGGCAATTCAATCTCCACCATTCATCTATATAATTTTTAATCCTAATCGTTAGATGGATATAGAAACCTTCCTCTAGAGGACCATAACAGCCCTCCAAATATGTAAGCCCGCCATTCTGATGGCGGGGAGGGGTGGCGGCGGTGAGGGGGAGAGGCCGCAGTGACTGGGAAGTTGGAGCATATACTACTGGGAAGTAGTATAAAAGCCCGTCTACACAACCAAGGACTACTACAAAGCAAGTAAAACTATAGCAAAATGATCAATAAACTCAAAACAAAGAGAGCCAAACGGTGAAAATGCCATAGATCACTATCTCAAATGCCGACAATCCCCCCCAAATACTCTGATTCTAAACAAGGGTAAATGTTGGAAGATATAAAGGATTAAAAGACATGAAATTCTCAATACAGAAAGTACCAAAATACTTATTCTAGACTTTGTTTCATGTGATAAAGAAGGTACCAGGAAAAGTATTAAAGACCTAACCCGACAGTGCGGCCGTCCCTCCGTCGAAGTCCAGCGGTGTACTGCTTCTCTAAATCGAGTTGAAGTTCCCTCTGCTTCTCTGCTCGAAGGAGATCGGTTCCATCTTCGTTCATGGGTCGCTGCTCCACCTTCACTTCGCCCTTCACACCCTACAATTGGCCATGGGTACCAAGGCAACCTCAGACTCTAAAACCGTGTTAGTAGACAAATAGAGACATATCGAGAGAACAACTAATTGAAAATAAGAAACTAAAGGCGAAATCTAGGATTGAAGGATTGAGAAAAGTCATTTTTTTTTCTGTCCCTCATGCAAGTATTTAAGTCAGAAGAATAGCCTTTTTTTTCCTCATTTATTCATTTCCATGCCTACCGAACAAGCACAACCCTAGTGTGTGTAGACTATGACTAATAAAAAAAAGAAGTGAAGATTACTACTCTTAAATAAGTTTAATACAATTCTACAAAAAAACATGTTATGGTACTTGTTGAATATGATCTTATTCTTAATTGTTTTTTTAATTGAGTGGGATCACATAATAAGCGTCGTATCATCTTTTTCGGAATATTTATGACAAACTTATGATATGAGTAGTATTGCTCGAAAAAGTGCCTTCTGTCTTGGTTTCTATCATGAGCCAACACAAATGATCAAAGCGGCAATAAGCAAATAGAAGACATGGAGAATTACCATGAGTTTGTTAAATTTTTCCTGTCGATCACGATCAGAAAAAAGCGTTGTGTCCCAACAGTGACTAGACTGTAGACATTTTACAAGCAATTCCACAAATTATGTTCACATATAAGCAGCAAAAACACCATAATAATATCTTGGGGCTTTGCAAAAATATGTCAATGGTTAACTACAACGCATATAAAATGATGTATGGCAACATGCATAAATTGCTGCATACAGTGACAAGCGATGACATTACAATTGACTAATGATGGAGACTAGTGATTGACAAATGAACTCTTTAGAAGATGCGGCAGATTGATCATCGGCTCTTAATGCAAACGCAATGACAAAGGATGCAAGTGAACACGCCAAGTTGATAATTGCAACCTTTGATGCAAATGTCAGCCAAAATTGTAACTATCGGCCAATGTGTATCGGCATCGGGTGGCCGATACTGATGTTTTCCAATTCTGCAACAATATCACGGTATGCTTTTGTATCGGCAACATGTCATAGCATATCAACTAATGTTTAATATATCAGTTGATACGACTCTATCATCTTACAATTTTCTTTTAAAAAAAATTCCTTTGATATATCCGATAATCATAAGTATTGTCTGATGTATCCGATAACAATACAACGGCCACTGAAACCAATATCAATATTTTGATCTATGATTGCAACATAAGAAATCCAGATAACTTAATCAACTCATAATGTTGTGCCATCTCTGACATTGAAGCACTTATTTTTCCTGGGACAAGTACCCATCCAGAGAACATACTCCCCAGTTCAAGGCATCAAAAAAACCTTTGAGTTCAGAATTTGAAATAAATAGAAGAAAACAGGTAGATCAGCGTCATGGAGATACCTCTTCCGAACTGCTGTGCTTTTTGTTTCCCCAAAGCAGCTTCTTCTTCTGATCAGCAGTCATAACTCCAGTACCAAGAAGATCTTTGTTAACTAGGGTTTTTTTGTGGGGTTGGAAGTGGCAGAAGAGGAAAAAAACAGAAGAGCTATTCAATACTTTGCACGTCACGATTAAAATGCCATAATATGAAGCCAGAATTTCAGAACAATGGTTCTTAGTGATATATACAGCATAAAAAACAATGAGAAAAGATTAACCTTATTAAACAGAATTTTGAGGCATGCTACAAAAATTAACCGCCTCATTAGTAAGATAAGTATAATTTGTAAGAAGTAACAACTAACAAAATATATTCCCCAAATGCCACCAAGCAGAAAAAACAAAACAGAAAGGGCTTGACACACATTGCAACTGACAAGTGATACAACAATCTCCAACAACTGGAATCTATAAATGATTTCAGCTGTTGCTACGATCCCCCTGAAGTTTGGCCAACTCTGAAAACCAAAATAAAAAAGAAAAAACTGTCTTCTGTCAAGCCACTCAATCCTCCATTATATACATCTTCAATGTACACCAATGAAAACTATCCTCCAAAAGATTCTTCTTGATAAAGACTTGTTTCTTTATGAAGTAACAAAATGAACGTAGACGACGGATGTTCAACAATCTAGCACAGAATGCAATCAGAGAAGATTCTTCCAAATTTCTCATTAAAAACATACTAAATGCATCAGGTCTTTATCATATGACAAGGATGAGCACCATCCTCGTGAAAATAACAAATTGGACATAACCTAAACTGGTCAAAAGCACATCCTATCTGAATTTTGGGATGAGCACTTTTCATCTCAGTGGCAAGCAATCAATCTACACTAACAGTAAAAAAAACCTTCAAAAAGTTAGCCAGCCAGGTTTCAGGAGTGAAATGCTGCACACTTGTGGACCAAAAAAAGTATCAAGGAACAACCATCATAATGACAGCTATTAAATGCTTCTTCTTTGACCAGCATAATTAACCCACTATCTATCTTTTGGTTTCTAATTTTCCCCAAACTGAAGATGGTCTGTGACCCTCATCACACCCAATCCCCTCCCCCCATGCTACCCATCACTCTTGCACAACCTCTGCCAAAAAGCCTGTTGCCAATGGAGGCCATTTGGCCATCTCTGGCGAGAATCCGCTTTTGTTGGCAAGGAGGGTCATTGTTTCCCTTTTCCCTTCATCCTCACTCCTCTCTCTCCCCTAAGCAATGTTGTTAAATGTGCAATGTGCATCTAGGTACAAGGGATCCTTAGACACAAGGTGCACCACCTCACTCTTCTTTCTCACCTAAGCAATGCTGTTAAAGGCGTAAAGGTCCCTAGACAGAAGGTGCAGGTGTAGGTTTTAATGGAAGCTAGGCGCCCATTTATGAAATATGTATATAACATATTTGTGTAATGAATTCTAATTGTTAAAACTAATGATAGAGTAGGAAACACTAAAAAATATTCTTAATAGTAATCATAAATTCATAATTTTAGTAATACAAAAAAAAAATTAATGAGCACAACTTACTAGATAAGCACAAGAACAATAAATTTAATAACAAACTTGAAATATTATTCTTAATATACTTATGCCAAAGAGTAATATTTAGCATCATCATCAAACAAATGTTCATCTTCTCCTTCTAGTAAACATAAATTCATAGTTTAAGTAATACAAAAAATGACAATTAATGAACACAACTTACTAGATAAGCACAAGAACAAAAAATTCATTAATAAAAATTTGGAAACAAGTAAATTTGGGTCATGAAGCCATTTGAAAACAAGTAAACCACTGCAGTTTAAAATCACATGGGAAGAACTGTTCATGGTAACTGGTTGTAATGGAGCAAAATCGATTTTCAAACTGAATAATCTGATCCAGACAGTTGCGTCAAACCGATATAAAGATCCATTGTTTGGAACGAAGAGGGAGAAAGAAAAAATAAATAAATAAAAAAAAGCATTATCCATGTAAAGTTGGTACTCACCAAAATCGTCTCAGAATAATAAAAATTTATACTGTTTCTTTCCTGCATTGTTTCAATATTTTGGAAGAAGGATTCGAGTTTATAGAGGAAAATTTTGAGTTAAACCTCAACTTTCTTTCAATATCGTATTTATTTAGTTGTGATGTGTAGATTTGGAATATTAATAGTTAAAGCTGCATTTATTCACAAAATCGGCATTGATTAAACCTATTCAAATCCTAAATCCAAGTCGCATCATTGGCGCCGTCTGTTGAAACATCGACAAAAAAGCCAATTTTTCCATCCCATTCTTCAAGAAATGGTCAACACAAGAACCCGAACCAACATCCCTACGAGAGATGTTGCTTCTGCTAGTAACCCTCCTCTTGCTGTTATTCAGACGGAAAACTGACAAGAGGAGTTAATGCAAGCATTCAATACTCGGATGAATAATATGACAGAAGAAATTCAGAATCTCTGCATGCAATTTGGACGAAACAGACCTGCCATTCCGGTTGGTCATATTATAACCAACAAGAGAAAGGGCCGCAAAAGGAGATACCCGATCCAACAAGCAGACCGACCGATTGCTCAAGAACAAGTGGCCTCCAGCAATACGGG
>JAOVVI020005354.1:0-16600 GCA_028571085.2 Nepenthes alata
TATAACTAATTTAAGTTCAAAAATTCATGCATGGCGCTCAGCAGAGTAACGGCAGAAGCCGCTCCATCTCACCTCTACGTCCCGGGTTTGAAATCCATCCGCCGCATTCGATTTCTTTTCTCCATATAATGCTACAGTGATGGGCCTGACGTCCTGGGCCGCGCTTGAACGGATTTGGGCCGCAAACAAAATCGGCCCAAATTCGAAATATAATAAGTTTTTTATTATAAAAAACATTGTAGCAAAACGACGTCATTTTATAACCGAGTATGTTTGCTCGAAACGACGTCGTTTAGAAGTACAAAATAGAAGCCAGAAACGACGACATTTATTACTAACGAAACAGAAAACGACGCTGTTCAAGTCGTCGTCTACCTTCGTCGGTTTCGCCCGAGCCCGACAATGAACGACTCGACCCGAATTCCAGACCCGATTCAAACAACACCATACGAACACCATAAATAATAAAAAATATATGAAAATTTTAGAAAATTAATTTATCATCAATTTCCAGTGCTCGTTTGAAATGAATTTTTTTAAAAAACGAAGACTTTAAGTTTTTTTGAATTAAAAAAAAAATCAGAAAATCAGAGAACAACAAAGGTAGAGTAGAAGCCTTTCTTTTATATCAAATGTTAGAAATTTATATGGTTAAAACAACCACTAAAGCAGAATTTAGAATCAGTTTTTATACCTCCAGTCATTTTGTACTCCGTTTTCAAACTTGTGATTCAGACCGGCTTTGTACTTCTGAAAACTCCTTCACTCGTTTAGATGGTGTAATGTTTGAGTTGGATGTCAGGGACAAAGCGAGAAGTCTCAATTTATAGGCGAAACCATCACCCACCTCAACCGAGCGTTTTTGTATTCAAACCGACCAAAATTAATTTATTGACTTAATGGGAGAGTTATTACCATTTAATGGACCACTAATACTTCAGCAATTAATTGAGTAAAACGCCAGAAGGTGATAAAACGATCAAAGAAGACGAATCGGGCATGAAACCCTATCATCTGGAATTTGGCTCGAAAACGGCTCATTGAAGCCGTTCGCGGCTTGGCGGCTCCATCGGCTCATGGTCCGGCTCAACGGCTCCGTAATTGGGCTTAAGCACATATCCTATAATTATCAGTTAAATATAAAAATATGTCAAAATTATTTTTGAGTTTTGGGAGTGCAAATGAATATTATTTCATTCTATTTAGTATCTCATATTCCTTAATTATTTATTGAATGAGAAATTATGCTTGGAAATTTTCAACTCCTCGTATTGGTAATAACGTTTGCTTTTTTAGTAATCTTATAATCATACTTTTTTAACAAGTCTACGGAAAAAATGTCATCTCATATTCAATTTATTTTGTGAGAAGAAATGCTTCATACTCTTGTGATTAGAACAAATAACAAACTTCTTTTCATACAAATAGCTTTTCAAAGTTTTAAAGCAAATATTACCGATGTTGACTCCAAATCATGAGTAGGATAATTATATTTGTAGGTCATGAGCTATATTGATCCATAACCGATAGCCTTGCCATATTGTGTAAGATTTTTTTTAATGTATCAGAACACATGATTAAACCTTTCAAACTATCAAAGAATTGATAGAATCAGTGCAGAAGCAAGTTTATTATTCAATTCTTGAAAACTTCTCTCATAATCCTCGTCCCGATAGAAAGTCATTCGCTTCTGAATCAGATGCATTTATGGCTTTGGGATCCTCAAAAAATTCTCAACAAAATGGTTATAATATTTGACTAAACCAAGAAAACTCTAAACATTCGTAACATATGTTGGCTGGTTTCAATTTGCCACCGCTTCTGTTTTCTTTAAATCTATCAACACTCTTCCATTGAAAATCATATGCCCAAGAAATGAGACATCTTATGACCATAATTCGCATTTCTTTGATTTGACAAATTACCTCATTTCTCTTAGAGTTTGTAAAGCTATTATCAAATGTATCTCATATTCCTCTAGGCATATTGAATAAATCATGATATTATTTTTAAAAGCCACAATGAATTTGTCTACCTATGGTTGAAAAACCCAATTTTTGAGGTCAATGAATGGTGTAGGTGCATTTGTCAATTCAAATAATATCACCAAAAATTTATAATATCTGTACATTATTTTAAATTCCATATTAGATACATAATCACATTTAATCCACAATGATGATATACCAAATGTAAGTCAATTTTTGAGAAAAATTATCTTACAATACTGAATAGATTATTGATCTTCAGCAAACGACATTTTATTATTAATCATGATTTTATTTAATTTTGTATGATCAATATACAGTCTCATTAGTCAATCGATTTTCTTTATAAAGAGTATTGGTGGTTCCCACAATAATATACTTGATCAAATTAATTACAAAGAGTATCGATGATTTTTTTTACATGTTAGTTATTTATTTTTAAATAAAAAATATAATTTAATTATTTTTTTAAAATTAATTAAATATTTAAAATTAATTATTTTTAAATAAATAATTAAATTATAATTATTTATTTAAAAATAAATAATTAGGGTTGAGATTATTAAAACTATTATCGCTTTGACTGACAGGGCCTTTATCCGGTCATTGGTTCCATAAATCAAATTTCCGGCCTCTTCTCTATTCTCGACTCCTTTCCATTCTCCAATCTCGATCGTGAACTCATTCATCGATGGCGGTGGATTAGGCTAGTCACTCTGTCACTCTCCACTTCATTAGGCTGACTTCCACCCCATTGCTTTCTAATTCTTTATTCTGGCTTTCAGATTCACCCTCGAATTTGTCGCTTAAGTTTGGCATTCGGCCTACAATTACTAGGGTTTGCCAGTCGCATTCGCATTTGCTAGCACAAAAACAGGTTCGCTATTGATTCTCTCTCCCTTTCTATTTGAACGAATGCTCCCAGGTTTATATTGTCTTTTCGTTGGAAATGTGTGGTTTTCGCTTCTGGTTGTTCCGTAAGCTTACGATTGGAGGTGTTTACGAAAAGCTACGTTGCGTACGGTATTGTATAGACGACTTCGATCGGCAACAGGAATTTAAAGATTTGCGGCAAAATTTCAACGCTAACATGTTTCTTCTTCGCTGCTCTGTTTGAACAGACTCGCTCTCTCTCTGTCTCCTTCTGTCCAAGCTAAAAATTGGCTCCATACGAGACGCCAACTCGCAATTCGTTGGTGCTTTCATTATTTTACAGGCTACGTGATTTGTGTCAAGGATCCCTATCACACACACGTCTCAATCAGTGTGCTATTTAATAGCTATTTCCCGTCTTCTATTTGTTTCTACCAGCATGAAGGGTTAGTGTTTATGTAATGCGGTTATCAGACTTGCATGACTGGAAAGCAGTCTAGCATTTCATACACATGTCACGAAGGTAGTCTAGCATTTCATATACGTCCTGGTGAACAATAAAGCGATGGTCACCACAAAAAAACACAGTGGTTTGCAAAAAAGAGGAAATATGCTTCCCTTATTTTCTCTTATTCTTCCAAAGCAACGTGGGATGGAGAGGGGTGCCGTTTGTGTTGGCTTTTACGTTACAGAAATAGAGTACAGAAACCTACTTAAAATATTTTCCACTGGAGTGCTTTGCCAAACCTGTACTAACAGGACATGCTAGTCAGAACCAAATCGTTTTACTCCTGTGCCAAGGGCTGTTAGTATCCATTGCACGTTCGGAAAATGGGAAAAGAATATTAGGGTTATTTGGACTGTAGAATTGAAATTAAAATTAAAAAATACAAGTCTAATTTCAATTATATTAGCATTAAAATTAGGTTAAATCCAAACTCTGTTATTTAGATTGTCTGTGGAATCACATTTCTAAATGATAAAATTGAGGTATGAATACTTTTTTAATCCATACATCAAAATAAAAGAGATAAATATTCTAATATAAATTATAAATTATTTAATGTACGAAATTTAATATAATATATTTTTATAAAATTTTATTTTTTAATATAGATAATATTTTATAAATACATATAATTTTAAAAAATACTCTTTATTAGAATTGATACTTTTTAGGTATCTTGATTCGTGACGGGTCTCGAGAACGCCTTCTTTGTATGCTAGATCTCCACTTCGTCTTTCACAATCTAAGACATGTGCACCACAACTAAAACCAAATATTAGAGTACAATCGGGGTTTACTCTCCAACAGGTATTCTGACGCTCAACTCAGTTCTCTTTTAAAAAAGAGGATACATTTTTAAAGGAAAAAAATGAGACGGAGTTTTAGTCCAAGTGTTTAGTCCAGTATTTTTAGTCCAAGTAGTAGTTCAAGTAATGAGATGAATATTTGAGAAGTTTGGATCCCTTTTTTCTGGCTCTCCCTCCATAGTTGGGTGACTTTTCCTTTTATATGGTAATCGGATGGTTTTCTGCTTGTCCATTTCTTCATAACTTCTAACGTTATGCCGGATGAGGACAACCAGTTGAGGGCTCCAATTGTGGAACCGTGTGTATGATGCGCATGATCCAACAGTTTACAGAATGGGACTTTGTTAGGCTACATTCGCGGGCCTCGATGTTAGTCCAACTTGTTTCACATTATGGCTTGAACGGCCTTTCATCAGGTGTGCTCAACTGCAGTCGTACTCATCACTAGTCCTCCATGCCAGAGGTTTTTAATTTTAAACCTCTGGTATGTTCATTAATGGTGTACTCCTCATTTCCCATCTGCTCTTTATTGTTACTTTGGTGGAATCACCTTGTAGCTAATTTTCTTGAAGCCAATTAGGGACGGAACTGAGCGGGAGTGATCCAACTCCATGAATGGATGAAATCCGGAGTGAGAAACTTTTAGAGAGGACGAAGGCCTTCGGGGTGATGAAATTTTTCGAGAGGACGAAGGTCTCCGGAGAGGATGAAGGTCTCCGGAGTGACAATATGAGATTTCCAGAGAAGACGAAGATCTCCGGAGAAGATGAAGGTCTCCGGAGTGATAAGATGAGACCTCCGGAGAAGATGAAGGTCTCCGGAGTGATAAGATGAGACCTCCGAAGAAGATGAAGGTTTTCGGAGTGATAAGATATCCGAAGAAGACGAAGGTCTCCGGAGTGACAAGATGAGATCTCCGGAGAAGATGAAGGTCTCTGGAGTGATGAGATTCCGGAGAAAAAGGTCTTCGGAGTAGATTCATTAGCAACAAGTAACCGGTTTGTTTTTTGAAGTTTATCTTGGTGTTGTCCACTGCATCATTAATGAGGACTTTTTCCCAAGTGACACATATGGATCTCTAATCATGTCATTCCTTGAAACCACACGTCCTTTCAATTCAAAAGTGGCGCCTTTTTAACTCGAAAAATCTGTTATAAATCTGGCACTGTTTTGGGTCAATTTTACTCTTCGTCTTTAAACTTCATACCCTAACTTTTTGACTCTCTTCCTTTTTCTGGTTATCTCCTCCTTACTCTTCAAAGTTTCGCTTTCATGGCTCTTAGAGTCGCCGGTACTCGCTCAGTACTTTCTGTGGACGACATTGAGAGGTTGTACTCCCAGTTTAACATTCCTAGGGATATTTCGTTTGTGGTGATTGGTGAGAACGGTAGGGCCTATGCTCCCCCTGCTGATTCCATCACTGTCTACGAGATTCATCTGAGGAATGGCCTTTGCATTCCCATTGCGCGTGAATTGCTCCAAATGTTCAAAGAATTTGGCGTTCCTATTGCTAGGTTTTACGCTAACACCGTAAGGTATCTGTGCAATCTCTGCATTTTCTTTCATCTTCGTGGGTTAGAATTTGACTCTACCGTCGTCAAGGTCATATTTCGATTCGTCCAAAGCGGCGATTGAATTTCATAGTCTCCCACAGAACTGAACATTTCTGGGTTGATCCATGAATCCGTGAAAGACCAGAAAGATCGATTTTTCTTTATGAGGTTATCTGTGGGTATTCCCTACGCCTGGGGAATATTTTCTAACTCACTCACCGGTAGGGTTACTCCTCAAGATGAGGAATTAGCGAAGCTGTTTTGTCGATATAATCCAGGAGAAGGCGGATTCTTTTAATGATAAAAATAGAGACCGCTATTTTTTTTACCGAAAATCTTGATGTTTGCTGAGTGGGTGACCGGCGTAGAAGAAACAGTGATTGTCATTGCGTTGCCACCAAAAGTTCATAAAAGAAAAACGGGTGCCACCAAGGCTAAAGCCGCT
The DNA here is from genome assembly GCA_028571085.2 of Nepenthes alata. Taxonomy (NCBI): domain Eukaryota; kingdom Viridiplantae; phylum Streptophyta; class Magnoliopsida; order Caryophyllales; family Nepenthaceae; genus Nepenthes; species Nepenthes alata. The sequence continues at coordinate 6,174 of JAOVVI020005354.1, forward strand.
TCATCAGAGTGTCGAGTTACCTCTTCTCTCTCCCTTGAGGCAAATCCTACTGAGTCTGAAACCGTACAACCCGAAAGCCCAACTTTAGGCCTTACTGTTCAAATGGGTTTGGAGTTTGAGTTCATTACTGGTGAAGATCCCCCTGTAACTTCTACGAAGCACTCGAGCGCTCATGAAACTATGCACCAGTTTGCTGATGTTGGGCAGTTTGGCGAATGTGGCACTCAAATCGAGGCCGAAGATGCTCGGATTGAAGAAGTGCTATTGCCTACTTCTTCGCATATCCAAGCGGGGTCCTCTTGTCCGGTTGTTGCAGAGGAAGTTGTTGGAGTGGCAGCTGTTGTGGAGACTTCTCATCAAGAGTCTCCGGCGTTTAATCCAGCAGCTTCCTCATTCCAACCAGAGGCTGGTGAACATCATCCTTCGTGTCCATTCACTTATGGCTCAACGACTTCAACGTCTCATCCAAGTCCTGTTGGAAGACGGCCAACTTCTACTCCACAGGCAAGGGTTCCCTTGGCTGAGGCAACTCTCAAAGTGCAATTTCTTACGGTAAGAATTTAGTTAATTCTTCCAACTGAGTTGGATTAGTCTTGATGCCATGTACTTACTTTGTGTGCTCTCAGGAGGACAAAATGTTCGATACCTTGAAGAGAGGCTTTCAACAAAGGAAACTTTGGATTTGTTAACTGCAAGATGAGATCAACCATTTGCGGCAAAACCAAGTTGATCCAAGTGTCCTACAACAATACCGAGACCAAGTTTTCAATCTTCAAGTTGAGTTGCAGGGTGCTAAGGATGCGCTAGAGTTGGCCAACCAATAAAATGTAGAGCTCTGGAATGAAACTGCCCGTTTAAACTTTGAGCTGAGGGCGTGCTTCAAATCGGAGGAAGTTGGTCCTGTGTTGAACGCTCGCTTTCTAGATGGTGTTGGACTTTGCCAGCAGATTGCGTTGCTGGTTGACCCGCAATTTTCGGTTAGCTTTTTTAACGAGAGAAATAGAAGTGCACGTCGCTTGTCTGACTTATGGGATTTTTCTGACTCTGGAGAGTTCAGTTCTCGCCGCCCAGGGAGCTCCCAAGGATAATTTATTTTTTTGGTCGTATAATTTTGACATTGTAAAGAATACGTTGGCTTATTAATATATCAGTTTTTGGTTGTCTTTTTTATTCTATAAATAATCATTTGCCGGCTAAGTATTTTGTTTAAATGTTTTATTGGTGCTGGGCTTTGGCGAAATTAGGATCGTTGACAATTCTGATCCTAGTTCGCAAGCCATGGTTGATTGAAAGTGCTCATCCTTGAGGAAGGGAATCAAATCACGCATGCTAAACAACCCTATAAGGTTTAACTGTTTGACCATGCTTGGTCGGTTAGAATAAATCCGTAATTAAAATTTTTGATCACTCGTAGACCGCTCGATGACTTGATTGAGATTCTTTTGACCGCTTATGGGTCATGGAACAGGTGAGATATAATCTCATCTAAGTTAGGGGCAATCTAGGCCGATTTAATTCAATGCATTATTACATGAGCACACACACATATAAATTCAAATGAAATAATAGTAAAAAGAAATAAATAAAATAGGCAAATGATTTCTTTCATATGAAAGATTATACAGGCACATGAAGATGCTTACACTTCCTATTTGGATCTCGTATAAAACTATTGATAAAAATCTTTTTAAATGAACGACATTCCATATTCTTGGTACTAATTTACCGTTCTACCTGTGCAATTTGTATGTACCATCCTAGAGGATGGCTGACACAATGAATGGTCCCTCCTAATTTGGGGATAGCTTATTTTTATTGATAATTTTTTTGGTGGCCTCTATGTTGCGTAGGACCAACTGTACGACCTCAAACCTTCGAGCCTTCACCCTTTATTATAATATTGTGTGACTTGTTGATACGCAGCCGTGCGCACCTTGGCCGCTTCCTGGATTTCCTGGAGTAGGTTAAGATGTTGCCTGAGTCTTTGCGTATTGCTAAGGGAATCAAAGTTCTCGATTCTGAGACTGGGTAACCCAATCTCCATAGGGATTACTGCCTCCGTTCCAAAGCATAGACTAAATGGAGTTTCCCGAGTTAGTTCCTTGGGCGTAGTACGATAAGGCCACAGTATCAAAGGCAATTCGTCTGCCTAGGAGCTCCTAGCATCCTCCATTTTTATCTTCAACCCATGCAACAGAGTTTTCTTAGTTACTTCCATTTGTCCATTAGCCTTCGGATAAGCCATTGAAATGTGGATTGTCTAATGCCTAAGTTTGTGCATTATTTGGTAAAATATTTTTTCGTAAATTGGGTCCCGTTGTCACTTATTATAACCTTTGGGATCCCAAACCGGCAGACTATACTTTATCGCACAAACTTCATGGCGTTATGTTCAGTAATTTTTGCCAAAGGAGTAGCCTCCATCCACTTGATGAAATAATCAATACTCAAAATAATAAATTTTCTTTGACCGGATGCGATTGGAAATAGGCCAAGGATATCAAGCCCTCACTGTGCAAAGGTCCATGGCATCTGTAAAGTCATCAACTCAGTTGGCGGTTGATGGAGCATACTACCGTGCAGCTGACAGTTTTCACATCTTTTGACGAAGTCCATTGCATCTTTCTTTAGTGTAGGCCAGTAATAATTTTGTCTTATAATTTTGAAAGTTAAATTTTTGCCTTCTATATGAGATCTGCATATGCCAAGATGAACTTTACTCAGGACATAATTTGCCTCTTCTAGAGTGAGGCACCTGAGGCACGGGGTTGAGCATGCTCGGCGGTTCATTTTTTCGTCCACGATGGCATACCAACTTACTGTCTTTTTTACACATTTAGCATCGTTTGGGCTCTCTGGTAATACTCCATCAGTTAGGTATCTTCAATATGGCGACATCCAATTTTATTGACTGATAACCTGCGGTTCTTACTCTGACTTCATAATACTTGGAGTCTGTAGAATTTTCTGTGGACATCACGAATATTGTTCAGAATTTTCGGTGGCTGCAGCCTTTGCAAGTTGGTTTGCCTTTTTATTGTCTGCTCGCGTGATATGAACTATGTCCATTTTATCAAAATTTTGCACCATATTTTTCACCCTTACAAGGTAGTTCTTTAGCAAGGGACTGGTTATCTCAAAGCTTCCCTGAACTTGGTTAACTATCAATTTGGAGTCGCTGTACACAATTGTGTTTTGCTGAACACTCTCTGGCCAACCTGAGTCCAGTTAGTAAGGCTTCATACTCAGCGTCGTTGTTAGTTGCCGGGAATCTAAGCCTCAACGAATAACTGATTTTTTTTCCATCAGGAGTCCTCATAACCACTCCGGCCCCACTACCGGATTGTGTTGATGACCTGTCAATGTGCAAAGTCCAATTGGGTAGGTTATCTGTCTGGCAGATGTCTTCATTACCAATGAAGGTGTCTAGAATTTGGGTCGTGGTTTCAACAATGAAGTTTGTTAAAGCCTGACCCTTGATTGCCGGTCTTGGTCTAAACTCAATGTGAAACTCACCCAACTTTATAGTCCACTATACTAATCTTTCAGACATATCAGGCCTTTGTAACACAACTTTCAAAGGTTGGTCAGTGGGAACGTAATATCTTATGAGCTTGGAAATAAAGTCGCAATTTTTTTGTTGAATAAACGAGTGCTAAGGCCATTTTCTCCGTGTGCGAGTAATGAGTTTTAGCGTCTGCTAACATCTTACTGAGATAATATATCGGCCGTTCCACATCTGATTATTTTCAGATTAACACCGAACTTAACACTGTTTTTGACGCTGTCTGGTATAGATATAAATCTTCACCTTACATTGGTGAAGCCAATAGAGGAGGACTAGACAAATAGTTCTTCAACTCTTAGAAAGTGGTCTGGCAGTCCACTGTTCAGGTGAAACAATTTGCTTTTGTTCTCCTTAAAGCGTTAAAGAAGGAAAGGTATTTTTCAGCTGACTTAACCAAGAACCGAGACAAATCTACAAGCCTTCTGGTTAATCTCTGAACATCCTTTACCGTCCCAAGTGGTGCCGTATCCATTATCGCCTTTATTTTCTCCGGATAGGCTTCAATCCTGCACAGCGAGACTATGAAGCCCATGAACTTTCTAGAGGTTACTCCGAAAATACACTTAGTTGGGTTTAACTTCATCTGATATTTTCAGAGTACCTCAAAGTTTCGTTCAAATCTCGGATGTGGTCACACATTGCCTTACTCTTTACGAACATATTACCTACGTAGATCTCCATGTTTCGATCAATTTGGGTCTCAAAAATTTTATTTACAAGCCGCTGATAAGTGGCTCTCGTATTTTTGAGATCAAAAGGTATAACCTAATAATAATATATATCTTAGTCAGTCATGAAGGAAGTATACTCATCATCTTCTGGGCTTATCCTAATTTGATTGTATCTGGAATAAGTGTCCATGAAACTTAACAGTTCATATCCCATTGTGGAATCCACCAACGTGTCTATCCTTGTCAGTGGGTAACTGTCTTTGGGACAAGCCTTATTCAAATTAGTGAAATCTATATATATTCTCCATTTTCCATTGCTTTTTCTTACGAGCACAATGTTGGAGAGCCAGTTAAGATACTGAATTTCTCTAATAAATTCGGCGTCGATTAACTTTTTCACTTCCTCACGGATTGCGATAAGTTTTTCAATCGAGTGGTTTCTTCGTCTTTTCCTGACCGGCTTGTAATTGGGATCAAGTCCAAATTTATGGACTATCAAATTGGTCGGGATTCTAGGCATATTAACGGGTGACCATGCGAACACATCTGCATTCTTCTTGAGGAAGGAGATAAGTTGATCTCGTAGCTGTCTGGATAGAAAGCCTCCAACTTGAATATATTTCTCTGGGTCATTTGGGTTGAGAGGGATGTGCTATGTTGTTTTGTCGGATTGGGCTTGTTGCAACATCATCTCATTTCGATAGTCTAAATCTTCAACTGGCCGTTCTGAAACTATTTGAGTGACTTGCGATAGGTAGCAAGTTTGGCCAGTGATTTGGTCTCCCAAGACTTCATCAACTCCTGAAGATGTTGGGTATCTTCAGGTGAAGATAGATGTTACTGCCCCAAAGGTTGTTAGATAGGGTTTGCCAAAGATTGCGTTGTAAACCGAAGGCAGATCTACCAACCAAAACGGTGAGTACGTGGGTTGCCGTTCTGGGATACGTCCCCAACGTAACTTCCAGTTGTATAGTCCCTTGAACAGACATGGGTTCATTGTCCAATCCATAAAGGGGTCCATTCGCCGGCTTAAGTTGACTTTTCTTTAAATCCAATTTAAAGTAAGCATCCAAGTAAAGCAAATTACTATCACTTCCATTATCAATAAAGGCCCGTTTCAGTTGGTAATCTACTATACTATCTGAAACGAGCGCGGTTACTATAAGGGGGTCAGAGTGGGAAATTATACACGAGACATATCATTTTCATCAAAACAAATTACATCATTCCTAACCCTTACCCTTGGCTTTTTATTTTCTACAACAACTTCTACTTGGTCTGGAGTGTGCTTTTTGGGTGGTCTAGTTAGTATCATATTGACCACCCCTACCGCAACTTTGTTCCTCGGACGTTGCTGCTGGTCCTGCTCTTTTTCTCCTCCTCTAGTGGTCTGTCCTGGTTCTTTACAAACTTCTTGAGGTGCCCTTTTTTTATGAGCTTCTCAATTTCTATTTGTAGGGTCCTACACTCCTCGGTACTGTATCCCGAATATTGATGGTAATCATAATACTTTGATTCATTACCTCCCTCTGGGTTATTGATTGGCTTGGGCCATTTAAGAAACTTCTCTCATATCTTCATGAGAATGTTGGATCGGGAGTCGTTCAGTGGTGTCAAGTTTAAGGGTTTGAATTCCCTTCAAGCCCTTGGCTCAAACATGGACTGCTTCTTTGAATTTCGTGAGTTAATGCAGTCTCCATACCTTTTCCTTCCATCTGGTCCATGCTGTGAATGATCCTTACGTCCTGACCTCTTTGTCTCGTTCTCTTCATCTGCAGCTATGTAGGCACGAGTTATAGCATTTACCTTAGAAAAGGTTCTAGGATCCTTATGAGTCATATGCTTAAAAAACTGCTAGATTCCAAAGTATTTATAAAGGTATTCAATCTTACCTCATCAGTAAGCCGAGAAATCTGCTGAGCTTCCGTAGTAAACCTTCCTAAAAAGCCTTTCAAACTCTCCATTGGCCCTTGCTCGATACGAGCCAAGTGCCAAGGTTGTTTTTCAATCCTCCTACTGGAGGTGAACTGTGTCAAGGAATTATTGACGAACTCCTCGAATGATCGGATCGAATTTGGTGGTAAACGGTGAAACCAAATTTGAGCATATCCCTTAAGTGTCAGGGGAAAATACTAACATATACTCATTTCATCCAGATTTTGAAAATTCAAGTGCGTACGAAAGTGGTTCAAGTAATTCATAGGATCACTATTTCCATCGTACATGTCCAACGTTGGTATTTCAAATTTATGTGGGAGTGGGCAAGTTGTAATCTCCATTGTAAAAGATCTTCTCAAATCTGTACAATACTTTTCTGCCCTATCGTCGAACACGCGTTGTCAGAATTTCTCCAATTTTTCCTCCACATGAGGAACAGTTGTTGCTTCAGATATTTTTTCGTTGAGGTAGTTCTTCAACTCTGAACGCTTTAGCCAGCTAGAGCGACTACTCCCTTCTACAGGCTGCATGTTGTAGGAGGCTCTATTGTGGTCCGGAGGCCGTCGATCATTTCTTGAATAGTGAGGATTTTGCTGCTCAGAGCTTTCCTCCTCAGATCTTAGGCCTAACTGGCCTTCCAGTCGGGAGCGGCCTCATTCTCTGTTGTTTGAAGGCACTTTACCCTGGTCAACAGGTTGTTTTGCATTTCTCACTAGCGGTCTTCTCCTCTGGCTATTTTTCGAGGCAGGAGTGCCTACGGTTGAAGCGGGAACCGCCTGTCTTTGCTGTCTTAGGTGCATACAAAGGGTGTTGAATGCCACCGCCATATTTTCCATTCAATCGTCCATGGCTTGCATTAAGACCATCTGTCGATCTTCCCCGCGACTACCTGCTGGAGGGTCGTTGTCGGGGGAAGTCACGTCTCCAGGAGCATGTGTTTGAGTTATGGTGGTAACCATGTTTGGATGAGTGTGGTGGTAAAGCTGGCTTTTTGCTCAGGCTTCCCACAGAGGTCGCCTATGATGCATTTTAGGGATCTTGATTCGTGATGGGTCTCGAGAACGTCTTTTTTGTACGCTGGATCTCCATTCTGTCTTTTACAATCTAAGACCTACGTACCACTACTAAAGCCAAGTATCAGAGTACAATCAGGGCTTACTTTTCGATAGACATTCCGACGCTCAAGTCAATTCCCTTCCGAAATAGAGGATAAATTTTTAAAGGAAAAATGAGAGGAAATTTTAGTCCAGGTTTTTAGTCCAGTATTTTTTGTCCAAGTAGTAGTCCAAGTAATGAGATGAATACTTGAAAAGTTTGGATCCGTTTTTTCTGGCTCTCTCCCCATAGTTGGGTGACTTTTCCTTTTACATGATAATCGGATGGCTTTCTGCTTGTCCATTTCTTCATGACTTCTGACATCACGCTGGATGAAGACAACCAGTTGAGGTCTCCAATTGTGGGATCGTGTGTATGATGCGCAGGATCCAACGGTTTGCAGAATGGCACTTTGTTGGGTTACGTTCGTGGGCCTCGATGTTAGTCTTGCCCGTTTCACACCATGGCTTAAACGGCCTTTCATCAGTTAGGCCCAATTGCAGTTGCACTTATCAAGAATATTAATTTTTAAGTTTTTAAATAATATATTTATATAATTTTTTTAAATAAAATCATGGTTAGTTTGCTTTTATTTAACCCAAATAATCAATGATATTTTTTCAAATATGTCTTCCTTTTAATTTTATCATATCTAACTAGTAAATAATTTTTAATATTAAAAATATAATATTTTTATCTTTTTTTTTAAATTATAAAAAATTATTCTATACTATTTTTAAATTTTAACGAATTGAAACGTTAAATTAAAAATCTGATTCCTGTCTAATGCCAACCAATAGAATCAAAATTATACCTGGAATTCAATTTCCAAATTTGAATTCCAGGTGGAACCGAACGGGTCTTTAGGTTTTCCTGTCCACCGTGACTGCAAAATTAGGTTTATCAGTCTACCGATTTGACTGCTTTCCAGTAATTGAGTACGGCATTTCACAGTTACTCTTTTATAGGATTTATCGTAAAAATCATTTGAAATTTCATACCGATTGTGATGTAGAAGACTAGTTGCTCCAGAGTCACAAGTTTCAGAGGGTAGAGCTAGAAGTAATGTGGCGAATTATAGTTGGAAAGTGAGCAAAGAAAAGGAAAACAGTAAGAAAGTAGGAAAGATCATGATCAGAATTAGATCCAAAACTCGTATGATCCGTTCATTTAATTCATACAGTATTCACAGTAAAAAAAGATCCTTTTTACAGCCATATGCTATACAAGACTTTGGATTACCAATCCTACTACTACTACCTGTAGTCATTAATTTTTTGCTAACTGCCTTTTATTGCAATGTGTTACGGTCTAAATTTTTATAGTAGCAAATTGTGTGGCCTGTTTGGTTCTCATGTGAACGGATGTTAGCCAAGTTAAACCACAAACACTCTTAAGTATTTGGGGCCGGTCTCGGGATGTAACGTGAAAACTTATGTCAGTGTCGAATTCGTAGAATGCAAAAAACTCTCTAGAGAAAGTGCGAAAATACAAGCAAATAATCAATAATAATAATACAACAATTGAATGTGGAAGAAAATTTTAAGAATTCATTTCCCCATATATAAGTTTTTAGGTCTTTTGACTTTTAACACTAGTATACATTGGAATTCCCTAACTTTCATAATAGAGTTTCTAATTTTTTTTATAAGATTAAAATTCAATTTAAATTCACTTAAATTCCTAAAAAAATATATAAATACGAAAAAAATCATATAAAAATTTAAATGGTTTGGCTCAAATTCTAACACAATGCTGTCTTTCCATTTTGTTTGTCGCTTATCTTATTGGTTGGTTGTTGTTCTTTGTTCTTTTATCGATCTTGGTTTGACTAGCTAACTATTTATGCTATTGTTGTAATGAAGTTGCATGCTTATGTTTCTTAGTATATTAATGAAGGGTTTTTGATGTGTCATTGAGTTCGAATTTTCGTACAGATTAGGGAGTCTTTGGATTCCTCATCTGGGTCGGATTGTGAACGAGTCCGGTCTTTGCGTCTCTCAACCTGAGCCCTGCACACTACAAATTACAAATAAGAGGTTAGAGGACGGCGGGAGGTTGTCTCGTCGTAAACACTCCGACGCTTAAGTCAGAAATCTTTCCTCAGGAAAGGAAAAATGCACGCGTGGAAGCAAATGTGATGAGAATGCAAGAATGTTGGGATGAGGGGAATGTGTGGGACGTTTGAAGGAGGCTTGTAGTCTGTGGATCGCATTGCTAGGAGTGGCTCACTGTGGTCGCCGTAAGGGGGGTGACTTGATGGAAGAGAGCTGATTCTTTCTCCTCGAGGCTTTGAGCGCTAGGTGAAGGATCGAGATCTTAATCTCAGGTCACTGCTTAGGCTCTTTTGTGGAAATTGGAATCGGATCGGAGTTGGAAAAAAGTCCCCCCTCTCAGTTGATGGACAGGGTATTTGTAGGCTCTCTTGGGAAGGCTTTTGGGAGTTGGGATCTTTGACAAATGGTTTGTCGGGATTCACCGGCCGTTGCGAGCTGGCGGTGGCCAGTGGTGTTAGTTGTCACCTTGTGAAGGCGAGAAGACCATTATCGGGTGTGGCCAACGTAGGCCTGTTGACTTTGCTTGGATTGGCTGAGCGGCTGTTTGGGCGGCGTGCACTGTGGCTTGTCAACTTTGACCTTATCTCCCATTGGCTGACACCTTCTGAGCTGACACCTCCTGCGTCGACAGCCTGCGGTCGCCTTTGCAGGGGTGCGGGCGATGTTAACTGGCTTCACGCTTGGGGTGCCCAGTGGACCTTGTTTCTGGATCTCCCGGAACGTTATTGTTGGGATGGGCCCTTTTGCTGGCCGAACCCATCCTTTTTCAGCTGGGCTTCGCTGATTCTGGCCTAGATCCATGCTGGACCCATCAGTTATGATACAGGCTTTTGTTGTAGCTGTTGTGCTTGGTTACATGCACAATCTTCCTCCCTTCCTCATCCTCTCTCACCCACTTGCTCTCTTACCAATCAATCTATCAATCAATGAATTTTACACATTCCTAAGTTTGCTTATCTGACTTGGACTGGAAAACCTTTGTATCATGTTGATCTCTTGGCATGTTAAAGATTGCGTTGGCTTTTGAAGGATTAATAGTTAAGCTTTGCACATCTTCTATCTTATATCTTATATCAGGCAGTCGTGGAGAATTGCAAA